>APFE031467145.1:72214-138274 GCA_000404065.3 Pinus taeda
ACTTTATTCTGTTATCTTTCGCTAGGGAGGAGGCTTTTTCCAAGTGTGGTTAGGTAGTTGTATTGTCCAAAGAATTTTGTAGCCTGTGGGCCATCATTGATTTACCAATTAATGTGGAATAGACCATTTCTCTGGTTTTCTTGTGCAGTTCAATTTGATTCAAATGATGAATATCCTTTGCCAAGACCTCCAAGTTAGTTCTGAGATAACCTGTTGCTGAATGAGGTTGTTGTACCTTTGGCTTGAAGTAGCTCATTATCATCTTGCACTCTTTAATGTCATAGGTTGACATTAATCTTTGCTGATTCATGGGGGCCATTTTTAAATATTGACTGTAAATTTGAAGCCTCAATGGATTATTCCTGGCCTTTATTTCTGTGAATGTTTTCTTGATATATGAGGCCTCTTTACCCGCTGGCCTGAGGGATGATACTTCTGCACTATGTTGTCTTTCTAGCTCTTGTCTTTTTGAGCTAGTGGATGTTCCTCCCAATGGGGAAGTTTGCTGGCTAATTGCTCTTTCTTCTCTTTGACTATCTATAGTTTCTTAACCTATTTCCTCTTATGAAAGAGGATTCAGTGTTTGCCTTTTTGTCCCAGGCTGTTCTATAGGTCCACTGGCAGGGGTAGTGGTTTCCCTGTCCCTCTTTTTATTTCTTTCTTCATTTAGAGGTGTTTGCAAAACTGGAGTTTCTTCCACATTGGTTTGAGCTGGAGGAGTTGGAATTTGACCCTGTTCTTTGGAAATTTCAAGCTAATTTGACATTGTAGGCTGTTTTGTGGTCTCTACTTCTTTGCATTTAGATGTTCCTGTGGCTGGTATGTTGATTACCTGTGAAGGCTGTTGAGAGGTTCCAACAATAGATGCACCAATTCCTGACTTTTAAGATAGCTCGAATGGTACCTCCCCAAAAGAATCTAGGTCAAGGGTTTTCTCCAGATCTCTCATAACATTTTCTACTTTGACCTATTCACTAACATCTTCTATTAGGGTTCCCTCCTTCCGTTCATCCATGTTTGCAAATTGTTCAATTTCTAGGATCCTATGATGTATATATGGTGATAGCCTGTTCTTCATTCTTCTATCACATATAAAGCTATTAGGGTCATATGGCCTCCACCCAAAACTCTTTTGTAGCTTAAAATGATCTTCTAAAATTTTTTCTGCTTCTCTCCATGCTTTTCTATCATTGCAAATATAAGGGCCTAACTGATTCTTGATTCTAAGCAGAGCTTTCTTTTTGGCATTACAAAAATGGACTAAGTCTGTATGCAGCATCTATTTGAAGTATTCCAATGCAAATAGTCTCATTGGAACATACTTTGGTAGCTTGAAGGGGCAGAGCTCACACCCATAGATCCTGATTTCTGTATGGTTCTTGTATAGGTACCAATCACCTATTCTGTATTGCTTGGAGAGTTGGAGAATCTTCTTTATATCACCACTAATCCTAGAAGGGGAAAATCCTCTTAACAAAGTGATTGCTGGATGGACAAACAGGTCAATGAACTCACTGTAGGTGTAAGGGGACTCAATGGTATTATGAAAAATTTGACTCCAAAAGATAACATACCTTGGATTTCCTTTGGTGTCAAGTTTCTTGATATGGAAAGAGAAGTTGTCTGACTAATAATACAACATGAGATGATATATGGAAGTGGTGTATTTGAAGACTCCTTCATTTTCCAAATTCAGGAATTGGTCATGGATTTTATTGGCAATATAGGAGGCATAGTCATATTTGATAGCAGGGGGTTGTCCTGGAGTAAAGATTGATAATAACACTATGGTTATATCATCGACATATTCACTAGAGTTAAATCCCATAATCAGGGATATCATATCAACAATGAGTCTTCTAGTTTCAGTGAAGCAAGTCTGCAAATAAGGAGGTGGACCTTTGGGCTCGTGCTTTGGTAACATGAAGGTTTGACCAATGTGGCTCACTTATGATTGGGACAATTGAAACACTTTTTCAAGTAAATATCCCATTGAAATAGGAGTGAGGGGTTGACTGTAATGGAATTGGAACATTTCATTGATGGATTGAGCAGTTATGAAAAAAAGGACTGTTTGGCTTGGGGACATAACAACTCTATGATTAGGATCATAATTGGCATAACATTGATGAAGTATATCCGGAAAAACATGGATTGAGGGGAGGAAATACATGGGAAGGTTAGATTCCCACAGTCCAAAGATATCAGACCCATTCAGATAACTATCTCTGACTTGGGAAAAGACTTGAATATGGTTTTTATCACCGGATAAGTCCTTTATCTGAAAATCTTTATCGGCCAGAGGCAGATAATCTAAGTCTTTGTGAGGAGCGTTCATGGGTGTGACATTCAGAGCTATAGGAGTTTCCATTTTTGGTTCTTGTGGATTCAAAAATGGAATTGGGGTTTTCTGTGGAAAATAGGCAAGACAGTAGGTTTGGGAACTTTATATGGCAAACACAGACTGGACTAGAACTGAATTTGGCTCTTTCTTGTAGAATTTTCAGTAGAAAACCAAAGTTACATGGTTTCAATGAAAACTGAATAAATACCTATAATGGGGAAGTGGACAGTACAATGGCAGGCTGGATAACTGGTCCAAGGCTGAGTTACTGCAAGTTCCTTGATCAGGTGGCGATTGGAGAGCTTAGCAGTTGACTGGGACATCGCTTTTCATGGGAACACAGTTGCAGCATATAACAATGAAAGCGATGTTTGTTCGTTTTATTTAACAAAGTCAAAGTTGGCGGGGTTTTTTATTTATCAGGCATACGACATAAGCAGGAAATGACGTTTTTGTCGCATGTGGAGGGTGGTAAGCAGTACAAGATCGCACCGCTTTTGGAGTTAAGTGGTATTTAACTGGAGGCTAGCGATTCCATAGTTTGTCTGACACATGGCGGAGGTACGATTTGAAAACCGCCTGGTGATCACGCGTTAAAGCGCGGTCACCAGGGGGCGCGATATTAACGTCGATCGTTGGATGATGGGGGCTGGATCGAATGGTGGATGGGAGGAGTAATATGGCGGAGGCTTACTTGCAACGGGCCCATCATAATAAAAAATATTTTAATTGTATCGGGGGCAATATGATTGGTTGGGGGGTGGTTCTTAATTAACCTTAAGGGTTAATTAATTCCAGTTAATCCTATTTGACAGGTATCTATGGTTATATTTAACCGGGGCGGGATATATAATATTTCGGGGTTTTATATAGTTAAATAATAGGGGAGTGGGTTAATTTTTCCAAATGATTTATAATATAAGTCAGAAATTAATATGAAACAATGTGATAAAAGGCTTAAAGTGGAAAAGGGGTTTTATGTTATATTGCGCATTTTTCCTAAGTAAAATAGGATTTTACTTATTAAAATACTTATGAGAGTGAATGAATGATTTATGGATGGTTTTAAGTACTTAGGCCATTTAAATTACTGGGCCGAGGGTCCGGTCCCTCCAGAAGTCAGAGAAATTCTCCGAGCCTCTTTAATTTTCAAAGACCTTAATACTTTAGGGGGAATTAGTGAAATCTTTAGGGAAAAATGTGAAGGGAAGTTAATTATTTGACCTTGTTTTGCTTGAACTACATCAAGTGAAATGTCTGCCTTGCACTTGTGATAAAAGTAAAAATTAACACATTTAGAGACATTATCCATCAAAAGTAATTCTGCAACACCATCTACCTACCCTACTTACTTAGGCCTAGCATTTTTTCCTTCTCTATTTGGGTGCACTTAGACTAGCAAACCCTTATCAAATCTTCCTTTGCTTTTACATGGCAAGCCTACCTAAGTCTGTACGTATTACATCCAAGGGCTCAGATTAAACTGTTGAGCTCCTTATATTCACTCTACCTATCTACTTATCTGCCAAGATTAAATAGTTTGGTCAAATTTTATTCTCTATCTCTAAAACATAAAATTGAAATATGAACTAGCCAACCTTAAGTTGTTTGACTATTAATCAATTGTGGCATAAGTAACAAATTGCACACAATTTGTTTATTACAAAAAATAAAAAAGTAGTGGCATTTAGACTTGCACACTTTCGTGGTCTTTCTTTGTTTGGGGTTCATTTCTTTCACTTTTTTGACCATCTTATTCTTTTTACCCTTTGATTTTTCTTTTAGGGTATACCTTCTTTACATTTTTTAAATTTTTTGATTTTTTGAAAATATGGAAAACCTTTGCAACAAGGAAACGTATGAACATATTACAGAGCTCATCAAGTCAATCATGACATATGACACCTATTGGTATAGGAGCATAACACTCGCTCCACTTGGGGATGGATTTTCCTGATGGAAAGTCAAGAACAGTAGATCAGATAGTCTCTGAATGACTTTGAATGTATTCTGCAATCTCCTTTTGTCAGTTTCTTTATTGTATGCATGACAGTAACACTTGTGAAGCTTAGGGCCTTCTCTTCGGGCTTCAACTCCAATAAGTTACTATCCAATCCAAACTGTGACATTACCAAGGATATAGTATTTACATGTTAAAATCAGAATACATTAAAAAGTAGGATCATAGTAATGTTTCAACATCCGACCATTAACTGACCCTTCTTCTATTTCTGTGCCATCCATGTTTTTTATATAGTAAGTATTGCTCCCTTGTAAGGCATGGATAATAAAAGGTCCTTTCTATAGGAACTCAAACTTCCCATGTTTTCCCTTATCCTCTCCCTTGGAATCCCACCTTAAAACTTTGTCTCCAAGGTAGAAATCTTCTACCTTGGTTCTTTTATCAAATATTCTCTTAAGCTTTTCTTGTAAGACTTGGGATCTTTGATACACTTCCTCTCTTGTCTGCTGCAGATGGATGGTTTAGTTTATCCTCCTTTGAATGTCATTGGGTTCCACTTGACCTTCTTGAAGTAATTTCATTACAGGAACTCTTAAAGATGAAGGAAATACAACCTCCATGCCATAGACTAATTCATAAGGACTAGTTCCAATAGATTTCTTGGTAGTGAGTCTGTCTGCCCATAGTGCATTAGTAAGTTTCTTGTGCTAATTTTTCTTGTTCTCTTCCAATAATTTCTTAATAATAGTAATTAGGATTTCGTTGGAAGACTCAGCTAGACCATTACCTTGAGGGTAATAGGCTGTGGAATGGCCTAAAGTAATATGATATTTATTACATAAACTTATCATTTTCTTGAATTTGAAGGCAGCATCATTATCAGTTATAATCTTCTCACGACAGCCAAACCTAGACAATATGTTGGTTTCTAAGAATCCTATAATCACTATGTCATTGGCTTGTCTAAAAGGAATGGCTTCCATCCATTTGGTGAAATAATTTGTGGCAGTTAGAATCCATTTATGTTGGCTAGAAGAGGGAGGATGGATTTCTCCAATGAAGTCCAAACCCCATTGTGAGAAGGGCTTTTCAATGGAAATTGGTCTCAGGGGTAAAGGTAATAGTTTTCTCTTGCCTTCAAAAATTTGACATTTATGGCAAGTAGTGACAAATTTCTTTACAGTAGCAAACAAGGTTGGCCAATAAAATCCATCCCTCAGGATTTTATCTGCAGTTGATTTCCAGTAAAGGTGTCCACCACAACCTCCTGCATGAAATTCTTTGAGAACCTTGTCAGCTTCTTCTTTTAATAAACAATTCAATAGAATACCTTCATGACTTTTCCAAAAACGAGTATTATCTAAAATACAAAACTTTGAAGCTTTCATCTTAAAAAACCTTTTCTTTGTTCTGGATAACCCTAGAGGAGCCTGCAAATTTAATAATACATAAGTTATATCAGCATACCAAGGTGAATCTAAGAAGGCCTGGCTGATTTGTGGAGTCGCCATCTCCTGTTCATTATCTAGTTCATTAATGTGTAGGGCTTGACAATTTGTTTCAGTCATGAGCTTGGCCAATCCCTGTCCTTTTATAAGTGTTGTAGGTTTTATTTCAATATCATACTCCAATATATTAGCAATCCATTTACCTCGTTTGTCTTCAATTCCATCCCGGGTTAAGATTTATTTGACAACATCATTTGGCACATAGGCTATTACATGGGAGTACAATATGTAGACTCTAAAGTTTTTAATAGCTTTCACAAGTGCAAAAGCTTGTTTTTCCATGATTTTGTATTTTAGTGGTGCATCCCTAAGTGATTTACTAAAAAAAGCTATGGCTTTTTCACATCCTTGATCATCCTTTTGTAGTAAAACAGGTGCTATGGTGTGTTCTGATGCAAATGAAAATATTATGAAGTCTCTATCAAACTTTGGACTTGTAAGGACTGGTGTTCTGGTCAAAGCCATTTTAATTTCTTCAAAGGCTTGTTTGGCTTCGACTGTTCATTTAATACTTGCATCCTTTTTCAACATATTATTAATAAATCTAATCAATTCGGCTAAATTAGATATGAATCTTCTCAAAAAGTTAATCTTTCCTAGGAAAGCTTGAAGTTCTTTGACATTTTGAGGGTGGGGTATTTATAGAATAGCTTCTATTCTAGCATAATCAATTCTAATGCCCTCTTTGGAGATGATATGGCCTAACATTTTGCTTTCCTTTAGACCAAATAAGGACTTCTTAGGATTTAAAGAAATACCATATTTTTTGCATTTTAAGAATACTTGTCTCAGATGATCCAAATGTTGCTTATCTGATTTAGAAAAAACAGTCAAGTCATCTAGATATATAACCAGAAAATCGTGAATTTCTTTTGCAAATGCTATGTCCATCTCTCTTTGTAAGGTTTCCCTGCATTTTTAAGTCCAAATGGCACTTTGACATATTTGAATGTGCCCCATGGTGTCATAAAAGCAGTTTTTTCCTGGTCATCAAGGTGAACCAGAACTGGTTATAGCCTGAGAACCCATCCAAAAGTGAAATCCTAGAAGCACCTACTACCCTTTGTAAAATGTGATCCATCTTGGGTAAAGGGTAATTGTCCTTCAAAGAAACCTTATTTACATTTCTTAAATCAACACATAATCTGATTTCTCCAGTTTTCTTCCTAGTAGGTACTAAATCAGACACCCACTCTGAAAACCTAATAGGAGAAATTATCCCTGCTTCATACATTCGTTTGATTTCTTTCTCAATTAAGGGAAGCAGTACAAGGTTAATTCTTCTGAGCTTTTGCTTGAATGGTTTTTGATTTTCTTTCAGGGGTATGGTATGCTGAATTATGGAGGTGTCATAAGATTTCAGGTCTTCATAACTCGAGGCAAAAACATTCTGGAATTCTCTCATTAGTTCAACATATTTGAGTTTTTGGTCAAGGGGCAAAGATTTAGATAACTTTACCATTTTCGGATTTTCTTCAGTTCCCAAGTTATAGTCCTCAATGTTTCCTTTTAAGGCTTCCATCTTAGGTTTCTTTGGAATATCATTGAAATCAAAGAGGTTGTCTTTTAAATTGATAACTTTAGATTCTCCTTCAATAATCGCATCAATATCCATTTCTTCAAGGTCCTGCATTTCTTTGTTGGTAAATTTTGTTGGGTGAAGCATTTGAATTGCACTTTCCACTGAAATGTTTGTTTCTATCTTATTTGTTTGATCAGACTCACTGACTGTATCTACATCTATGTTAATGCTAGAGAATTATTCATCTAAGGCTAAGAAATTGTTAATCTGCTTATCACTATCAAACACTTGCTAGTTCTTCAAATTGTTAGGTATGGCTAGTCTCTGTCTAATCTCAACTGTGAACTAATGATTAGGTTCAAATGGTAATTTGCAGGTGTTGGCAAACATTGCAGACTATGAGCTTTCAAGTTATGTTTTCTTGGGATTTTAGCAAGCTTAGTTTCCATAAATGTATTGAGAATCCCTATCATTGTTCCTCTGTAATATCTTAATCTTGGATCATTTGTTAGAAACTTCTCTTTGATCTGTTGAATTATTAAATTACAATCTCCTAAGACAGATACCCTAATTACCCCTAATCATTTGACAAGTTTAAGACCTAGCAACAGAGCTTCATATTCTGCCATATTATTGGTGCACCTAAAGTTTAGTCTATAGGCATGGCCTTCAGCATGATCATTTTCAAGATTGTGTACCCAAACTCTTGCTCCCGCTCCTAATTTGTTAACTAAGCCATCAAATTCTAAGTGCCAAAGAATTTCATGTTCATAATTGGTGTCATGGGTCTTAGGAATCTGTTTAATAGGGAGATCTGATTTTTTAGTTTCTTCCGGTTTCTCTTGGATGTTTGATGTTTCATTGTTCTCAGAAATTTCCTGGATTTGAACACTAGACTTTCTCTTTGTCATTTCTTTTGGTTCTGCTGCTAAAACTCCCAATTCACTTGAGGACTCACTTTCAGCATTGTAAAAAATGAAAGAATCCATATCAGAGTGTACTGAGTAGATAAAGAAAATTTGGGGTTTCTCCTGACTACTTACCACATATTTCATTAAAGTTTCTTTGTATAGTTTCTGAGGTTGACCAAACGCTGAAATAGTAGCATAAGACATGTCCAATTGTAGAGATCCTTGGAGCTTTGCACCCCAAGATCTTGATAATAGCATGCCATACTTTGGTGGAATATCTGCTATTACTATGTCCATTAAGATGGTTTTGGGAGGGTATTGAACAAGTGAAACACACAAGTCTTTGATTAATCCTAAATATTTGACCTGACTTGAATCAAAAGAAAAGAGGTCTTTGTATGGACTGGTGATGTCTAGGTCTAATTTCTCCATTATAGATTTAGGCATTAAGTTATGAGATGCACCAGAATCAAACATGCCATTATGAAGTATTTTATCATGTATGTTCAAACTTACATAGAAAGGAGGGATTCCTCTATCTACTGTTTTTCCATTCATTTCAGGGCCAAAAATCAATTCAGGTTGGTCATCAAAACATTCACTGAATCTTCATTAACAAAAATTTTGAGTGATCTACTGATTTGACTTCAGTAGACATCATGTTTAGCTAATTCAGATAATGGAATAGCTACTTTTAATTTGCCTACTTCAGTCTCCAGATTAAAACGTTTTTCAGTCTGAGTTCTTATATTTCGAACGGTTGGATTCTCTTTTTCTTCTGTATTTTTTGTGTTTCTCTCTTTTTCAGGAGTGGGGTTATGGGCTGAAGTTGTTTCCAAATCAACTTCTAGAGATTCTTCCATGTTTCCTTTGGAAGGAATAGAAGTGGAAAGTTGTCTGTTATTTGGTTGATTATTGGATACATCTTCAATAATTGGGTTAGTTGGATTAGGATCTATTCTGGAAAGAATATGTACAGTGATGGTATTAGTCTTACCTTTGTTAGGCTGCTTTGTAGCTTTCTGTTTATTGGTTTCAAGGGCATCTATTCTTCTACTCCTCACGTTATATTGCTTGTGGACTTCATAAATGGCTGTATCATATCTCTCCCTAAAGTCAAATGATTCACCTGACTGAGTTTGGAATTGATTAAGGATGTGAGCTTCTTGATCCTCTTGGGTCAAGAAAACTTGTTGTTCATTGTTGAGTCCCATCAAATTGATTTAGGTATCTTTCGTTGGTTCATCAAAAGTTGAGGCTTCAACATAATTTTCTTGGAATGGAGGCCTAATGTTTTGATCAGGACCAGTTTTTCCAGTGTTCGAATTTTGGTTCTTCCTGAAATTTGGATTTCTCCTAGTATTGTTAGGTTGACCATCCCAAGGGGATTTCCTTTCAATTATTTCTACTCTATCTCCTAGCCTATTCATTCCTTTAATAATAGCATCCAGTTCCTGTTCAAAGGCTGAAGGTTCTTCTTTAAAAGGTATCCTCCTTTCACTTCTGGCTTTAGCTCGTTTGGATATCAGGTTGGCTTCAACACTGACAACTATACTTTTCATATCTTCTAAGGTTTGAGGAGCTATTTCCCTAAGTTGATATGCCATATCAGAATCAAATCCATCAGGGAATTTGATCAATGCCAAATCTGGAGGAGGTCTAAGGTTTTGAGGAATAGCATTGTAAACATTATTGAACCTAGTGCAGTAATCTTGCACAGCTTCTTGTGTTCCTCTCCTCAGGTTTTCATATTTTGATCAAATCTGGAGACGATCTTTCTTCTTTTCCCATCTGTTCAAGAATGTCGTATAAAGAAATTGTAGGTCATTGATACTATTTGCAGGGAGGATTCTAAACCAAGTTCTAACATCTCCGGTGAGACTTTGAACAAATACCCTCATTCTAACATCATCAGCATTAACTTCAATATTTCGAAGTAATCAATCATTTTTTGGTATGTTGTTGAGTTGTGTAAGTACCAGAACAATCAAAAGGAGTGATTTTACATGGATAGTCTTGGGGCATAGCCCTTGGATTGGCAAGTAAATGCAGAGGAGTGTATATGTTTGCCATTGCAG
Organism: Pinus taeda; assembly: GCA_000404065.3. Classification (NCBI taxonomy): domain Eukaryota; kingdom Viridiplantae; phylum Streptophyta; class Pinopsida; order Pinales; family Pinaceae; genus Pinus; species Pinus taeda. The sequence continues at coordinate 82,541 of APFE031467145.1, forward strand.
TAGATAGGGTTGAAACAACAACTGGGGTTGGTCTTGGAGTGGTGGATGGAGGGGTGGAAAGGGTGGTTTGAGGTTGAGATGTCTGAGGTGTTGTTGATGAACTTGGAGAGGCTGAAGTGATCACAGAAAGGTTTGGTGTTCCTACAAAGGTAAGCTCAGATTGAATGGAATTCTGCAAATGTCTGTCAAGATGTAAAGAGACAACTTCAAATTGTAAATCTTCAATAAACAATGGGTCATGAACTGTGCGGGCTAACCTAGACTTAGAAAAGGTTACAAATAAAGAAGTTTAAAAAAAATCATCAAAGGGTTCGTCCTCAAGGTAAATCCACTTCACAGGATAGGATCTTGATCTGTATAGAGGCCGAGGACTAGCATAACTTTCTTGGCTTTCTTGTCTCCTAAGAATCCTAGGAATCAAATTAGGATTTTCAAACACAGGTGGTGGATTTGGATCAGGATTACCTCTAGTGTAATGAGTCCTTTCTGAAGCTAGGTTTCTAGGTAGGTTTTGGTTTTTTCTCTAAATAGGTTGAACAATACAACTTCTACAGTTTCTTTAAGAGGCTTTAGGTATGGGATTTGAACTTTCTTAAAGACTTATTTGATAAGAGGAACTGATCAAGTATTTGAAACTAGATGTTCAATCCATAAACTAGACCGGAGATAGACTGAAGCAGCATTCATTTACTTGTGCAAAAGCAAAGCAAGAGCAGTTCAAAGCCTACCTAGCTAACTTCAGGCTCCATCTGTAGCTTATAAAGTAAACAATAGTAACAAACAAATTATTTAGGTCCCCAGTGGAGTCGCCACTATGTTATCACTCAAATTTTCCAAGAAGTTGTAAGAAGGGGAAAGGGATCCGAAGTAACCACAAACCAATCTTTTAGATACAGAATCTAGCGAATATGTATCCAAAGAGGGCTCTCTCTTTAAGTTTTAGCTTTGTTTTGAAAGATATTAGGCTAGTTATGAAGTTTAGGAGTTTTTTTTAGTTTGGGTGGTGAGATTCAATAGCAGAGGGGTAGGACTAAATAGTTTAGGCCATTAGGCTAATAGAGTCAAAGAAAATGGATTAACTAGACTTGGTTTCTTAACAAATGATGGTTTCAAAGAGAAAGATAGTCAAACAGGGAACAAATAAAGACTTAGAATAAACGGAATCGTTTCAATTGGGTGAAGGGTAGTTAAGAATCCTTCAACCTCTTTGAAAAGGGAACTTGAATGATTAATAATAAAGATCAGTTAAATATTCTTTAATAAATAATCAAAGTGAACGAACTAGAAAACAGGAGCAATTATGATTTCACTGTTTATCCAAATACAGAAGAAAACATAGAGGATAATAACGATTGAAAACAGAGTGCAATCAAGCATATTCAGAATTACTCTTTTTCATTTAATGTTAAGATATGGGACATAATGCAATATAATAAACTGGAAAACATTAACACATGAGATATAAGATACTTATTTGCTTGATGTCCAACACATAAATCCTGAGAAAATTCCTTTGCATCAATTCTTTATCCAGCAAGCCATACAAAAATTGGTCCAACAACACTTTATTCCAAACTAATAAATATTACAACAATGTCTAAGAATCCACCCTCAATACTCCAATTGAGAGAGTATTTATACAAAAAATATTTCATAACAGAGTGAGATATATTCTAGGATGACTAAGAATAAGTTACAAGAAAATAGAGACAACTAGTCTTGAAGATAGGAGAAAGGTAAACTGATGTTGTGTTGTTCCTATTCTTGCTAAATGTGCTGGAGGTAGGCCCTATGATTTGACTTGTTGTTGTCTTCTTTAGTAACTCTGTGCTGGTTGCCCTGTTTTGACTGATACTCTTTACTTGTTCTGATACACTTCGACGTGTTTGATCTCTGTTCATCTTTATTCATTTTTACTACAGTAAATAACCAAAATTTACATTTTACCAAGGATAAATTTACAAAATTTCCAACATGTCTTCCCACCATTTTGGCTCTAGCAATCTGTGTTTCTAAAGTTTCCTCAGGGTCTCATCATTTTCTGTATATCTGAAAAATGTGGGCTGAATTGGGAACAAGTGTTTCAGCTCATGCTCGACATAGAATAAGTTCTCTAGGTTGTCATAGAGAACTCGGCCTGTGGGGAGTGCTTTGATTCCTGATGCACTTGTAGATGAACTAGCTTGATTGCCAACATATTTATTTAATTTATCTACATAATCTCTATGCTTCACTAATCTATCATTAATCTATAACGGACTTGGTAGCCCTTTATTCTGCAAAATAGCAAACTTCTCCATGAAAGCATTAATCTCTATTTGGATATCATGACATCTTCTCTCTAAGTTTTGCATAAAATTTTTCTTGGTTAGCACCCTTTTGATTTCCAAAATGGTTTCTCTTCTATCTATGATACCAAGTATTTCCAGCTGTTCACTATTCTTAGTATTCAAAAAATGTATGAGCCTATTGACTTCATCAGGCATTTGCCCTAATTGTGCTTTTGTCTTTTGAATTTCTTCTTGTGCTACCTTCACTAGATCATTCTACTCAAAACTCACTTGAATGGATGGCCACACATAATTTATTGATTAAGTGATGTTGGCCCAAAGAATTTTCTTGATTTCTGCCAGAGGTTCATCAAAAGTGAGATCTTTTTCTAATGTTTTCACTTTATTTTCTAATGATTTAATCTCCCTTGTTTTTTCCACAAAGTTTATCTTTGAGAGATCATAATTTCTTTCCATCTTAGCAAACTGTTCTTTCACCTATTTTAATTTTGAAACTTGTAGTTTCATGTGTTCCATTGACTTTATTAGCTCTTATGTGCTCAAATTGGTGCTACTACCCTGTGTTGCTCCTACTGTTATTGTACCTGTGACCACCTCTGCTGTCGCTATTGGGATGTTTGGTGCTAATACTATCCCAAGTGTAGAGGGGACTACTGTTGAGACTATTGGTATTACATCAGGAGGTTGAGAGATCGACTCTCCCTACTTGTCCTTCAGTGCTTTTTATAATGCCTGCTCTATTTCATTCGGTCTTTCATTGAGTTTTAAGAGTAGATCTATCATCTATTCTTCAGATTTTTGTTTTATAACCTCAACAGTCTGTGGATGCCTTGAAGGAGGCAGTTTTAGTTGTTTCCTCAGGGCAGCACTGCCTTCTTCTTTCTTTTTGATCAGTGGTTCTACACCTTTCACATCTTTGGGATCATGTCCCAATCCAATGATGATTTCTTCTAATGACTTTATTTTGTTATCTTTGGCCAGGGAGGAGGCTTTTTCCGGTGTAGTTGGGTAGTTGTATTATCCAAAGAATTTTGTAGCTTGTGGGCCATCATTGCTTTACCAGTTAATGTAGAATAGACCATTTCTCCAGTTTTCTTGTGCAGTTCAATCTGATCCAAAGGATGAATATCCTTTGCCAAGACCTCCAAGTTAGTTCTGAGATAATCTGCTGCTAATTAAGGTTGTTGTATTTTTGGCTTGAAGTAGCTCATTATCATCTTGCTGTCTTTAATGTCATAGGCTGACATTAATCTTTGCTGATTCGTGGGGGGCATTTTTAAATATTGATTGTAAATTTGAAGCCTCAATGGATCCTTCCTGGCCTTTATTTCAGTGAATGTTTTCTTGATATCTGAGGCCTCTTTACCCGCTAGCCTGAGGGATGATACTTCTACACTATGTTGTCTTTCTAGCTCTTTCCTCTGTGAGCTAGTGGATGTTCCTCCCAATGGGGAAGTTTCTTGGTTAACTTCTCTTTCTTCTCTTTGACTATCTATAGCTTCTTCAACTATTTCCTCTTCTAAAAGAGAATCCAGTCTTTGCTTTTTTGTCTTAGGCTGTTCTATAGTTCCACTGGCAGGGGTAATGGTTTCCCTGTCCCTCTTTTTATTTCTTTCCTCATTTAGAGGTGTTTACAAAACTGGAGTTTCTTCCACATTGGTTTCAGCTGGAGGAGTTGGCATTTGACCCTATTCTTTGGAAATTTCAGGTTGATTTGACATTGTAGGCTGTTCTGTGGTCTCTACTTCTTTGCCTTTGGATGTTCCTGTGGCTGGTATGCTGATTTCTTGTGAAGGTTGTTGAGAGGTTCCAGCAATGGATGCACCAATTCCTGACCTTTGAGATAGCTTGAATGATACCTACCCAAAAGAATCCAGGTCAAGGGTTTTTTCAAGATCTCTCATAGCATTTTCTATTTTGACCTATTCACTGACATCTTCTATTAGAGTCCCCTCCCTCCATTCATCCATGTTTGCAAATTGTTCAATCTCTGGGATCCTATGATGTATATATGGTGATAGCTTGTTCTTCATTCTTCTATCACATATAAAGCTATTAGGGTCATATGGCCTCCACCCAAAACTCTTTTGTAGCTTAGGATGATCTTCTAAAAAAATTTCTGCTTCTCTCCATGCTTTTCTATCATTGCAAATATAAGGGCCTAACTAATTCTTGATTCTAAGCTGAGCTTTATTTTTGGCATTACAAAAATGGACTAAGTCTGTATGCAACATATGTCTGAAGTATTCCAATGCAAACAGTCTCATTGGAACATACTTCGGTAGCTTGAAGGGGCAAAGCTCACACCCATAGATCCTGATTTCTGTATGGTTCTTGTATTAGTACCAATCACCTATTCTGTATTCCTTGGAGAGTTGGAGGATCTTCTTTATATCACCACTGGTCCTAGGAGGGGAAACTCCTATTAACAAAGTGATTGCTGGATGGACAAATAGGTCAATGAACTCACTGTAGGTGTAAGGGGACTCAATGGTATTATGGAAAATTAGACTCCAAAAGATAATAGACCTTGGATTTCCTTTGGTGTCAAGTTTCTTGATAGGGAAAGAGAAGTTTTCTGACTGATAATACAACATGAGATGATATATGAAAGTGGTGTATTTGAAGACTCCTTCATTTTCCAAATTCAAGAATTAGTCATGGATTTTATTGGAAATATAGGAGGCATAGTCATATTTAACAGCAGGGGGCTGTCCTAGAATAAATATTGATAATAACACGAGGGTTATATCATCAACATATTCACTAGAGTTAAATCCCATAATTAGGGATATCATATCAATAATGAGTCTTCCATTTTCAGTGAAGCAAGTCTGTAGATAAGGAGGTGGACCTTTGGGCTGGTGCTTTGGTAACATGAAAGTTTGACCGATGCAGCTCACTTCTGATTGGGACATCTAAGAGGATTTTTCAAGTAAATATCCCATTGAAATAGGAGTGAGGGGCTGACTAGAATAGAATTTCAACATTCCATTGATGGATTGAGCAGTTATGGAAAAAAGGACTATTTGTCTTGGGGACATAACAGCTCTATGATTAGGATCATAATTGGCACAACATTGATGAATTATAGCTGGGAAAACATGGACTAAGGGGAGGAAATACATGGGAAAGTTAGATTCCCACACTCCAAAGATATCAGACCCATTCAGATAACTATCTCTGGCTTGGCAGAAGACCTAAAGATGGTTTTTATCACTGGATAAGTCCTTTATGTGAAAATCTTTATCAGCCAGAAGCAGATAATCTAAGTCTTTGTGAGGAGCATTCATGGGTGTGACATTCAAGGCTATAGGGGTTTCCATTTTTGGTTCTTGTGGATTCAAAAATGGAATTGGGGTTTTCTGTGGAAAATAGGCAAGATAGTAGGTTTGGGAACTTTATATGGAAAACACAGACTGGACTAGAACTGAATTTGGCTCTTTCTTATAGAATTTTCAGTAGAAAACCAAATTACAGGGTTTTAGTGAAAATTGAATAAATACCTGTAATGGGGAAGCAGACAGTACAATGGCAGGTTGGATAACTGGTCCAGGGCTGAGTTACTGCAAGTTCCTTGATCAGTTGGCAGTTGGAGAGCTTAGCAGTTGACTGGGACGTCGCTTTACATGGGAACACAATTGCAGCATGTAACAATGAAAATGATGTTTGTTCGTTTTATTTAAAAAAGTCAAGGTTGGCGGGGTTTTTACTTATCAGGAATATGACGTAAGCGGGAAAGGATGTTTTTGTCACATGCGGAGGGTGGTAAGCGGTATGAGATCGCACCGCTTTTGGACTTAGGCGGTATTTAACTGGAGGCTAGTGATTCCATAGTTTGTGTGACACATGGTGGAGGTACAGTTTGAAAACCACCTAGTGATCGCGCGTTAAAGCGCGGTCACCAGGGGGGCGCGATATTAACGTCGATCGTTGGATGATGGGGGCAAGATCGAATGGTGGACAAGAGGAGTAATATGGTGGAGGCTTACTTACAGCGAGCCCAACATAATAAAAAATATTTTAATTGTATCGAAGGCAATATGATTGGTTGGGGGGTGGTTCTTAATTAACCTTGAGGGTTAATTAATTCCAATTAATCCTTTTTGACACGTATCTATGGTTATATTTAACCGGGGCGGAATATATAATATTTCGGGGTTTTATATAGTTAAATAATATGGGAGTGGGTTAATTTTTCCAAAGGATTTATATAATATAAGTCAGAAATTAGTATGAAACAATGTGATAAAAAGCACTAAGTAAAAACATTAGAGTATATATTTAAACTTAGGCTTAAAGTGGAAAAGGGGTTTTTATGTGATATTGTGCATTTTTCCGAAGTAAAATAGGATTTTACTTAGGAAAAGATTTATGAGAGTGAATGAATGATTTATGGATGGTTTTAAGTACTTAGGCCATTTACATTATTTGGTTGAGGGTCCAGTCCCTCCAGAAGTCAGAGAAATGCTCTGAGCCCCTTTAATTTTCAAAGACCTTAATACTTTAGGGGGAATTAGTGAAATCGTTAGGGAAAAATGTGAAGGGAAGTTAATTATTTGACCTTGTTTTGCTTGAACCGCATCAAGTGAAATTTCTGCCTTGCACTTGTGATAAAAGTAAAAATTAACACATTTAGAGACATTATCCATCACAAGTAATTCTGCAACACCTACCTACCCTACTTACTTTAGCCTAGCATTTTTTCCTTCTTTATTTGGGTGCACTTAGACTAGAAAACCCTTATCAAATCTTCATTTTCTTTTTCATGGCAAGCCTACCTAAGTCTGCACTTATTACATCCAATGGCTCATATTAAACTGTTGAGCTCCTTATATTCACTCTACCTATCTACTTATCTACCAAGATTAAATAGTTTGGTCAGATTTTATTCTCTATCTCTAAAACATGAAATTGAAATATGAACTAGCCAAGCTTAAGCTATTTGACTATTCATCAATTGTGGCATAAGTAACAAATTGCACACAATTTGTTTATTACAAAAAATGAAAAAGTAGTGGCATTTAGACTTGCACACTTTCCTGGTCTTTCTTTGTTTAGGGTTCATTTCTTTCACTTTTTTGACTATCTTATTCCTTTAACCCTTTGATTTTTCTCTTAGGGTATACCCTCTTTACATTTTTTAAATTTTTTGATTTTTTGACAATATGGAAAACCTTTGCAACAAAGAAAGATATGAACATATTACGAAGCTCATCAAGTCAATCATGACATATGACACCTATTGGTATAAGAGCATAACAGATGGTGGTGAAGAATTCTACTATTGATCGAATCTTAAGAAGGAAGTGGAAAATTTCATGGCTAGATGTCTAGATTGTTAGCAAGTAAAGGTAGAGTGTAAGCATCGAGGTGGTCTACTACAACCTATTTCAATTCTAGAATGGAAATGGGAGGTAATTTCCATGGATTTTATTATAGGTCTTCCAAGGATAGAGAGGAAACATGATTCTATTATGGTCGTGGTTGACAGGTTGAGCGAGGTAGCTCACTTCATTCCAATGAAGACTACATATTAAATTAGTGAGGTGGCACAGTTTTTCATCAGGGATATCGTGAGATTACATCATGTTCCGAAGAATATTTTGTCGAACAGGGATGCGAAGTTCACTTCCAAGTTTTGGATGGAGCTATTGGTAGGATTGGGTACAAAGTTGGCCTTCAGTCCAAAGTATCATCCATAAACAAATGAACAAATAAATAGGGTCAACATGATGTTGGAGGATATGCTGAGGATGTACGTAATCCTCCAGTAGAGAAGATGGGAGGAGTATATTCCATTGGTTGATTTTTCATACAACAAGAGTTATTTGGAGTCATTGAGGATGAGTCCTTTCGAGGCACTATATGGGTGGAGCTGTAATACTCCCATAAATTGGAGTGATCCAGTGAACAAGGTACTTATTAGACCAGATATATTGGCAGACATGGAATAGGAAATGCAGGTTATAAAGAAGAATCGAAAGGTAGCACAGGATAGACAAAAGAGTTATGCGGACCGCCATAGGGAATTCAATGAGTTTCAGGTTTGGGAGCATGTGTATTTGCGCATCAAGCCAAATAAGATCTCTTTGAGGATTGGATCATGTGCCAAGTTGAAACCATGGTATTGCAATACTTTTGAAATCCTTGAGAGGATTGGACCATTGGCCTATTGACTTGCACTGCCTCCAACAATGAAACTCCATGATGTTTTCCATGTTTCATTGCTTAAGAGGTATATAAAGGATGTTGATCATGTTATTGATTGGTCTATATTACAGGTGGATCAATAAGGAGAATTCCAACCGTAGCCTTAGTGCATATTGCAGCGGAAACAACTCATGCTCAGGAATAGAGCCATAGAGCAAGTTAAAGTGTGGTGGAACTAGTTTGGGCCTGAAGAAGCTACATGGGACATCCCAGATCAAATGCAAGCCATGTATCCTTCTTTGTTTACTAGTCGAGGAAAATTAATTTTGGTATGATGTTTGGTATATGTTTGGCATATGTTTTGTTGAGGTTTTGGCATATGTACATATGTATATGGATGTAAATACCGCCACAAGCTGTGTTATAAAGCTCCAATAAGCAGTATGGTTGTTATCTTTTCATGTTGTCATGATGTTTTCATTTTCAATAGGTAATTCATTGTAAATACTGCAACGAGCTAAGTTATAAAGCTCCATGGACCATACATTTTCTTTTTAACAGTATTTCTAAGATCTTGGTGTGGTTTAACACGAAGGACGGTGTTCCCCAAGGGGGAGGGGTCTATGACAACCCCTGGTTAAAAGTTCTTTTAATAAAATTTAATAAATGCAAAATAAGACCATAGTTAAGGGACACTTATTCCAAGTTGAATGTTGGGAAAAGATACCCTAGTGGGAATCACTGGATGTGTTTATGGCTAAGGGAAATTGACAAAGGAAATGACAAGGACATTAAAAAGGAAAAATGTATTTTTGACACATTTATTTATGAAAATAAAGGAAATTAGGAGAAAAGGAAGGTGAAATGTCACAGGTTTCATGTGATGAGGAACATGAAGAAAATAGAGGCCTCATTGATAAAAATTCTTCTAAGGATCAGTTCATGGCTTTTGGTTAGTTCAATTTTGGAGTTCTCTCATTATTATCTCTCTCACACTCTTGGACACTTAGAGTTTACTTGTAGCTTCCTAGATTTGGAGCAAGGAAGGGAAAACAAGGAAAAGGAAGAACGAGGAAAATGAAGGAAATTATATATCAAGCTAGGAAGGGCGGGATCAAGCAGCTTCAACAAGAATACTTGCAGGTAACATATTGCATGTGTGATTTTCTAGTTGGTTTTGACATGCATGGATTTTCATGTTGGTATATGGTTTTCTCACTGTCGATGGCATGGTTTTGCGAGGTATGACAATGATTTTCAGTCTTATCTTTCCTTTTCTTGGATAACCATGGTGTGATGGGATTGTTTTCTTAGTTTTGAGCTTTGGAATTAACGGATGGTTTCAAAATCTAGGGTGGAGGTGGTCTTAGGAAAATTCCCAAAGGCCTAAGAATCCCTTAACCAGTTTTGGTGAGATACATGGTAAAGCCTAAGGGTGGATTCTCAGTTTAGGGCCTAGTGATCTGATGTGGATTTCGGTAAAGCCTAAGGGACTAGTGTCTCAATTTAGGGCCTAGTGACCTAGCGTGGATTACAGTAAAGCCTTAGAGACAAGGAGATAGAAAATTCCTCAAGGATAGTGATCGAACCCGGAGGCATTCCAAGCTCTATTTGGTTTTGTGATCTCGGTGTCAGTTTTGTGAGGGTGTATGTTGTTTAGCCTTTGGATTTCCTTGGGTTTTTTTTATCAGTTTGCCCATGAGATCCCACATTCATGCTTGGCATATGGCACGGGGATGATTGGATGAAATAATGATTTGGTTCAACCATGTCTATGGTCAGGTGGCACGTGGAAGTCCTAAACCTGGTCTGGTTTGCCTATTTTTAATAAAAGCTAAGTTCTATTTAATTTTTAGTTGTTAATATTTGGGTTTAATGGTTGTTAATCCATTATTATTTACATGGTTTAAAGCTAGTTATAAGCATGGTTATGTGACTGGTTATAGTCATGGTTATTTCATGTATTTACTTGTAACTGAAAGGATAATGGATGAAATACCTAATTGATGTCAAAATAGTTAAGGGAAGAGTTTGGTGGTCCTTCTCGTCAAGTTTCATATGAGTTATCAGTCATTTATGCTCTATCCTGTATTCATTTCATGTAGATTGCATTGATGCCAAGTGTTTAACAGAATGTCAGTCCCAGTTAGGGATGGTCAGGCCTAGTCCTAGAGTCAGTTTTGATTTGTAAGTCTTATCATTATGTAAATTATGGATTATGAAAGCTATAAGGGTTTCTGGGCAGTGACCTGGATTCTGGGCTTAAAAAGTGGCACAAATCCCAGAGTCACAGGCACAAGTCTGTGGAGAAAACGCCCCAGACACATGCATACCCATGTTGTGCATGTGTCTGGAGGTTTTGAGACACACCTTTGTCCATATCAAGGGAGAATCTAAGGGTTTAGTTGTCTAATAGCTTAGTGGGACCTAGGAGTTGGTCATGTGATCCAAGATCTTTTACTTATAGATGAATTTGAATTACATATAACAAAGCTTCTTAACCATAAAACTTAAAAACACATAAACAATTCAGAAATAACCAAAAGAACATGAAAACCATGACACAATGATTTGATTACGGAGTTTGTCCAATTTGGACTATGTCTCCGGGACCTACTCAATAGTGAGGAGGCCTTTATTCATTAAGTGGCATAAAAAGAGATAAAAGTACAAGCACCATTCAATTACAATCATTATACCTCCAAGCTGAAATATGGACAAATAATGGAGAGCCCAGCTTCAGAAACAGACTGTACCACTGAAGTCCTAGCGACAAATCCTACAAAAATGTCTATCCCAACACCCAATTTGGATAATCGGGCCTTCTGCAACCTTCTTGGGATCTCCCTGCTACTCAAGGTGAGGTCCCAGCCTGTTGCTAGGTCAAGGTATATTTCTCTCAATAGCTTTTGAACTAATCTGCCAGTCCTCTCTGCCTTCTTCTGACACAAAAGGGTCTTTTATACAAGCATAGTGTCAATTCCTCAACTCTTGGGAAGTTCTAACCATAAGCCAAGTTAAGTAGGCGGTATCGGGCCATAATGATACATGGAGACAACCTTACAATTATGGAAAAACCCCTTACAAATGTGGCATGAAAAATCTTAAATTGTGCATGGAAACTAACGTTTTTAGTATTAGCATTTCCAACCATCAACAGACAATCCCAAGCCCAAACAATCAGGAACTCTGCGATACAGCAAACCCACTAGGATATGAACTCTGCGATAGTGTATAATGTATCACATCCAGAACCCTTTCCCAATCACAACCAGGATTATTGTTGAGGCTACTTCACAAACAATAGCCCCTTCTGCGATTGTGATATCTGATATATCGCATTGCAACTAGGCTTTGTTGGGGGCTGATTCATAACACTTGTCCACCTCTAATATGTGATATGCAATATTGAAATCGCAAATCAGAAATGTTGGGGGCATATTTTTTAACCCTCGACCTCTTTTTTCCCACAACATGCAATATGCGGGACCCAATGGCATCCTGCCACTTGGTGCTTCCCCATTTGCTAAATTTTTTCCCATGTCATCTCCTCCTACCACCTGGACAAGTCAAACTTGAACTTTGACTCATTGTAACTTCTTCATATGAACTCATATTTGAGTGTCGTTCACACTGTTGGAATCAAGATGATGAGCGCTTCGATCTGATGCTAAGTTTATCTAGATTCTACCACTTTGAGTTTTGAGCCTTTTACCATGCCACTGGTACTTTTTGAAGATCCACCTAGATCAATCCTCCCCATAAAGAGCTTTTGGACTGCCCAAATATTTTGCAGTCAATTGGGAAGTGAGGAAATTTCTCCCTCACTTTCTCTTTCTACATCCATCGACATTTACTCGAATGCATTCCTTTGAAGCCAACATGAATGTACTCCACATCTCCTCGTCGTGAAGCTTTAGTTTTCCTGTTGAGTATGATATCTTTGGGAAACTTATCTAGATACTCTAGTGCAAAATCATCCATTGTAGGAATGTGTGCAACCTCTTTGGTATCCATAATCAATGGAGGTTCATAAAGCTTTAGGTTTTCAACATTTACTACTGAGTACATTTTCATATAAGTAGGTAAGTCAAGATGAAAATCATTGTCTCTAATATTTTCCAATATGGTGAAGGGAACATATCGAATGGGTCTCAATTTCTTCCCTTCTCCCTTGATTCTTTCCTTGCTAATGTGGAGCCATACCTTGTCCCCAACTTGAAACTGATGGTCAACTCAGTGCTTATCATGTCGAGCTTTACACTGAGCTTGACACTTCTCCAACTGCTCCCATACTTATTAATGAATCACTTGTATCCGCTGAATAAACTTTCGTGCTTTGTCCCTATCATCTCATCCATTGCCATCCTCATATTGCCCAAAGACTGTGTCCAAGGGATCTCTTGGTAGATAGCCAAAACATGTGTTAAACTGTGAGCTCTGTGTAGATGAATTTGTTGTTCAATTGTATGCATGCTACACATAAGGAAGTTGTTCATGCCATAATTTTGGATGTTTTCCATAATAACCTCGTAACAAGTGTACCACAGTGTGGTTGATGACTTTTGTCTATCCATCGGTCTGTGGATGCAATGTCGTACTACTTTTCAACCTAGTGTCCATCATTCTCCACAAGCTGGTCCAAAACTCCCCAAGAAGGTGAGAGTCTTGATCTAACACAATAAATGTGGGAAACCCAAAATGGACCCAAATGTGTTGAAAGAAAAGATAAGAATTCTTCTCAGTAGTGACCTATCTTTTACAAGGCATTAAAATACACATTTTGCTAAAATGATCCACAACGACATACAAATAGTCGTGGCCTTTCCTAGACATAGGAAAACCTCGTACAAAGTCCACGGAAACACTCTCCCATGGTCGACTTGGAATAGGGAGCGATGTGTAGAACCGAAGATTTCTATTAGAGAGTTTTGAAACAAAACACAACAAGAAATCTTTACAAAGCGAGTCACAATGTTTTTCATATGAGGCCAAAAATAGAACCTATGTAAATGAAATGAAGTTTTTTCAACCCCAAAATGACCAAACCCAAGAGAGGTATGAGCCTCTCAGATTACATGAACCCTTTCATCAATGGGTAGCCACAGTTTTCGAAAGTGGTACAATAGATTTCCCTACAAGTAATAATTTTCCACCTGTGATCCATGAGTCGGTTTTGCATAAATGTCTTTAAAATCATCATCATTAGCATATTGTTCAACATAAATTTCTAACAATAAATAATTTTTTTGAAAAACTACATATGCAAAAATAGGAGGGCGGGAAAGCATATCTTCTACTTTTTTGTTGGTTCCCTTCTTGTATCTTATTACCAAATGAAACTTTTGGAGGAATCCCATCCACCTAAAGTGACGGGCTTGCTGAAGCTTGGTCTATGACTAAGGGTACTCCAAGGGCTAATGATCCATATGGATGATGGTCTCCTTACCGATTAGGTAGTTTTTCCACTTCTTTACACTCTAAACTAGGGTGTACAACTCTCAGTCGTACGTGGGATAATTCACAATAGCCTGGGAGAAAGTCTTTGAATGTTAACATACTAGCTTTCTTTGCTACATCAATACAATGCCCGTGGCATATCCGTTGGCATATCTTTCAATCTCAAAAGGTTGTTGAATGTATGGTAAAGATAGCACTCGTGCTGTGCTAATATTCTCTTTCAGCGTGTTGAAGGATTTATGTTGCTTTCCTGTCCACTGAAGGGCCTGCTTCACACTGGTCAATGCATGCAAGGGGTTTGCAATAATAGAGAAATTCGCAATCAACCTTCTTTGATAATGTACCATGCCCAAGAAACTTTAGACCTCTGTAACATTTGTGGGCTCAGGCTAGTTCGTAATCGCATCTACTTTAGAGTGGTCTATCCTCAGTTTCCTATTATCGACTATGTGGCCTAAATAAACCAGAGAGGTCTTCCCAAAATCACACTTTGACAATTCATTTTTCAGAACATCAAGCACTTTCTTCATATGACACACATGTTCATCCCATGTCCTACCTATACACAAGAATATTGTCGAGGTATCTAGGCACAAAATGTTAGATCTGAGACTTTTGTGATCCATAATGTAGAAAATAGTCTTTCGGATTAATCACATTGTTAGGATTGGGTCGACATTTTGAACCAACTAATGTGGTTCATAATCAGGACAAGGTGAGAAATCAATCGATCTAAGAGAATAAATACCAACCTATATGCATCATTTTCCAAGGACAATGATGCATCCCTGGTATTTATTCTCTCAAATTGATTGATTTCTCACATTGTCTTGAGGATGAACCACATTAGTTGGTTTGAAATGTTCACCCTATCCTAATGATGTGATTAAGCAAAAAATGATCAAGAAAATTCTTAAATAGATCATTCATTACCCTCATAAACGTGGCCAAAGCATTGCACAGTACGAATGTCATCACCATCCATTCGAACATCCCATGTTTGGTTTTGAGTGCAGTCTTCCAAACATCTTGCTTCGCAATCTAACCTAGTGATATCCACTATGCAAATCTAGCTTTGTAAAATAAACAACATTTTTCAACTGATCTGGCAATTCATCAATGCGAGGGAGAGGGTATCTATTCTTCACCGTAATCTTATTTAGTGCCCTGTAGTCTATGCACATTCTACATGTACCATGTTTCTTTGGCACCAACACAATTAGTGAGCCACAAGGAGAAGAACTCGGTTTGATGACTCCCTGATTTAATAGTTCCCACACCTGTTTCTTGATCTCCTACATACTGATAGAAGTCATTTTCTACATGCCAACATTCGGTAAAGGAGCATTCTGTTGTAAATGGATCTCATGTTGTATTTCCTACTTTGGGGGAAATCCTCTCAGTTCCTAAAACAATCCATCATAGTCATAAATAATTTCAAATAATTCTTTCTTATGATCAGGATTACAACCTTTAAAAGCGGCAGCCATCTTGGCCTCTTTCGTTCTCACTATCATGAGCATGCACCCTTTGCTAGAATTAACCAGTCATTTAATCTGTACTGCATTTACAAGGCTAGCATTAACTTTTGTATGATGAGCTATGACTATATACTCTACTGCATCCTTTGTGAGGTGCTATTTGTTTTCATGTCGAAAGAAAACTGCCTTTCTGTCATATAAATGAAGCCTTCCCAAGATGATTCCACAAATGTCCAAAGGCACAACGTCTAACTCTACCTCATCAACTAATTTAGAAGTAATAACAAATCCTTCCCTACACTGCTTGGTTACCTACAATTTGGCTTTATTGCTTACCCAACCAAGCGGGTACGGACTCGGATGAGGCTTATTTTCAAGGCCTAACCTTTTCACTAAGGACCCTTAGATTAAATTTGCTTTGGAACATGAATCGAATAGAGTTTCCACCTTCACATATTTTATAACAACTCTAATGTGGAATAACTCAATTCTCTTTCACTCATTACTTATAGGTTCATTCAAATAACTAGTACTTGCAATCGAAATTAGAATATCATTAACAGAAAGAGTACCTTTTGCACACACGGTTGTGATCAATGTCTTAGTGCCAGAATCTAATCCATGGTCCTACGCTGTAGCCACTGTCTTTTGCTTCCCGTTTCTGGTGAATCTCTTCAATCTCAGCTCCAGATGTAGCTTCTAGTAGTGGTCCTCATCATGACCATGTTTCCTTCAATGAGTGCAAGACTTTGTTTCTCTGTCCCCTTTCTTGGCTGCAATAGTCTTCTTATCCTTCCATTTTCTTTTCTTCTAGAATTTTTCATGTTGAGGTTTGAATCATGGTTTCTTTTCTTTATCATCTATGTCATCATTGCCTTAGATTTCAATATGAAGAACCTTTACGTTGGCTACATCAATTGTAGTAGGCTCAAGCAGTAATAGTGAGTGTATAATATAACTATGTAGCGCACCTAAATACTTAGTTATAGTCTTGGGTGAATATAATGAAATTCCCAAATTCAGTGCTTGTTTATGAAATTCTTCAGTGAATCTTTGCACATTTTGGCCTTTACCATGCCTTAGATATCGCCAATCCATTAATGCCTTTTGTTTATAACCCAAAGGGTAAAATTGATCTTTCAATGTAGAAATAAAACTGGACGAAGAGGAAAGAAGGTTAACCGAATTTTGGCACCCTTCTACAACTTTCTCTCCCACCAAATGAGAGTAGTGCCACTCAGCCGAAGAGATGCTAACTAGACCTTTGCCTCATATTTTTCTATCTGCTGAATCCGATAGCAGACCTCTATCTATCTTATCGAATTATTAAGTTTTTCTACACTACATTCTCCATTGTACATGGGCAGGTCAAACTTTACATCTAGCTTGAAGAATGGTTTCTTATATGTATGTTTAGAATCATGATTAGAGTGATGAGAACTATCACTTGAAGAAGGAGAGGGAGGAGGCTCTTCTCCACCACCTTTGTTTAGTGAATTTAATGTTCTTAAATTGTAAGAATAAATTATCAACCATGGTAGGTAAATTGATGAAGTGCAAGTGCACTGTATGTGTTAGAAGTCTTTTATGTCATTAAGGTGATTATGTTATCGTTATCTAAGTTAATGTCAAACTCTAGAATTAGTGTTGAGATGATGTCATTATCTATACTATTTCTAAGATTTTACTATTAATTGATTATCCTAAATGTTATCTCTAGAATTAGTCCTGATTGAGTTGAGTTTTTAGAATCATTGGAGAATGCTTTTAACTCTTTTCAATGAATATGTTATTTAAATCTTCTTTTCAACTTATCAGTTGTTTTTGGATTTTTATGCTGCAACTAAACAAAGCTAATTATGAAAGCATGAAATGACATAAAGAAAATCCTAATTTATCAACTCAAAAATGAAATATGCTTGAATTCAGAAGCTGAGAAAGACTATCACTCTTATCTACTGCAACTTTATTTCAATGCAAAAACAAAAACAAGAACGAGATTACTGATCTATGAAATCACTAAGCTATGCTAGGAAAATGAATGAAATGAAATTACTGAGTTTATGCTAGGTGTTAAGAAAATGAAATGACTAATTTTACACTAGATATTAAGGAAACAAAATGAATGATACAGAAATCAATTAAGTGAACCTAGTCGCAAACTTCATTGAACTACGTCTTAAAAACATGAAAACAAGGCATCCATGATTTAAAACTATGAAACAGAAGAAAATCTACTTAATGCGAATCAAAGACCTGATCTTTACATAGGGGCCCTCCATGAGGTAGTCAATTTCCTTAAATCAACAACACATAAGATATATGAAACAAGAACTTTGCATTAAGTGAAAAAGAGTTCTACAGGATGCTCAAATTACATACAGTGGCACACGCATTACACAGAGCTGCCAATGTTTTTATAGAATTGTTATTAACAATATTATAAATTTAAGCCTACAAGACTTCACTATAATCCTTATCAAAACTAAATCATATTGCTTATTTGTCAATTTGCTATTGAAAAAGCAAATCGATGAAATCTCATTGTTCTATTGTTGACTGCCATGGTTGACTGTGTTATAGATCAGATCTCTTGGTCAATTGGCTCAAGCAAATAGGAATAAATCCATGAGAGGATCGTTCCCTATCTACCCATATACTCCTTTGTTGAGTTGGCACACTTGAACCCTGTTAGCAATGGAAGTAGATGCACATTTGTGGATTAGCTACAAAATAAAGTCAATTCTGTAGTTGCATGTAAAATTTAATAAAACAATAAGGCTTATTGACAAAATATGAAAAAGAGGACATATAAATTTTTACCTTGTCAAAACCTTATGTTTATTGCATTTATTTGAATGGTAGTGGTAGGAAAAAGGAGGTAAATATGGACAAAAAGGAGGTCAGGAAAAAGCAGTTCTTGGACTCTACATTCCCTTAGACTAGAGGTTTTGTATGTCCTCATACAAAAAAAACTTATCATTTTTCTATATGTTTTTAGATACCTTTTCCAACACATCCAGGTTTCACTTTCTTCTTCTTCTTGACAGTTACTGCCATCCTTGGTTTCCTCATAAGGATCTTGTAGTTTAGGTTAATGATTTCTCTTTTCATGGCCTTGTTTTCTTTCATTAATTTCTTATTCTTTTTATACCATAGACTTAAGTGAAGAATGAGGTTATCACTTTTGGCAATTTGAATTCCATTTTGTGCCTTCGACGTTTGATTTTCAGTTTTGAGGTACCTGTTTAATGTCTCCAGATCAAAGATTTTTTGTTTCAAGACATTGGGTGTTAGAGGTTCTTGTGGCTCATTAAACTGGTCGATTTCTTCTTCTGGGCTCTGAATTGATCCTTTCAATGCTGCTTATTTTCTCTCTAATGATTCTATGTAATCATATATTTCTTTTTGTACAAGATCAATACTTGGGCTTTGTACTTGACTCTTTGGAGGTGAAATGAAGGAAGGTGGTGATACCCTTGGTGACAGTCTCACTGATTCTCTTGGAGAGTCCTCGAGATCTTCATATTTCTCTTTTGACTCAATATAAATATGCTCTGCAACTTCTGAGACTGCTTCTCTCACTGTGTTCAATCTGGTTCTTCTTCTCAAACCTGTGGTTGAGAATCTTTGAATCTTCTTTTCCTTAACTTTTGGAATTTCTTTCTGAGGTAGAGTTTTTATTTGGGATAAAACCTCTGTTTTCTTGTTGTCTTTCTTTCTTATAAATCTTTCTATGTTCATTTTTTGCAAAATTTCTACAATTGGTAAATCATCCTCTGACAAAACTTGTTGATGTTGTGGTTCCTATTCTATTACTGCCTCAATTTTTCTCTTTCTTCCCCTTAGGTTTTTGATACCACTTGGCTATTCAGGGATTTTCTCTTCAAAGTGATTTCTCACTAGAAAATATTCCCAATTATCACCTATGATTTGAAGATGAAACTCATTCAAAATTTTTACTAACCCATGATGGTACATTGTGTTGTCTATAAGATGGATTTTCTTTTGAACATTTACTGACATTTTCTTAAGTCTATTCAACAGAAAGTATGGAAGATTCATTTGATGTTGTTCAAGGAAATTCATCAATAGCCTAATGTGATAGAAAAACATACACCTAAATCGGTCTTCACAAGTAACAAATTTTTAAAGGATAAGGAGAAAATTTCTCCACTTACTTTTGAGGATAGAGCTACGGATACCTTTTCTGAAGACAATAGTATCCATGCTTGGGTTTTTTAAGAAAGAAATTGCGGGTGAGAAAACCCTAGGGTCTTGGGTTCAAAACCTCGACAAAGCAGAGCGAAAACAAAAGCAATAAATGCTCAGACAAACAATCTAAATGCTTATTCTATTGAACTGGAAAGAAGTTTCCTTACCCGGAGGTCCTACATTTGGGTAGATCTCGTAGGGTGCAAACCCTCTACTTCTCCTGATGCCTATGAAACACATAAAGTATTCAAACAAAGGATATACATCAATAGAAACGTAAATAATATTCACGATATATTCATTAGATCATATAAATGAATGAACAATTACGCATCGATATAAGGTTCATAAACAAGTCACAATATAGATCAATGCATAAACACATTTTAATATTAGGAACAAAACAACATTTCTTTATTGATGTAAGCTTCAAGAAACGTGGAAAACTACAACCCGAGCCTTCCTCCATCTCCGAGTGGAACCGTCTGCCAAATCCGTCATTTCCCGGTGTTGCCTTGAGGGGGCCTGACCCAGGTTCAGAGTTAATTAGCCAAACAAATCTCTACATTGCTGGCCATGTTGGCATTAGCCTGTGGAGCGCAGATTGAAGTCTCACATGAAGCACTATCGGGGGGATGCTGGAACCAAGTTTTCACACCCTTGAGATGTCTAATGTGTCGATTTATTCCTACTGTGCCTACTTTCACACAGGTCACTTCGCACACTATGCTGACCTGTGAGACCTTTTCAATCTATTATAATCGCCTTCGCGTAGCCCTAACTAAGGGCTGAGGTGTTTTATCGCTACTATGGCAGTGATATGTGCTATTTCCCCAAACTATACTACAGATCTTACTTATCTTCTTAAAGATATTATTTAAATTCACATAAACAGAGAATTTATCTCACATTCACTTAATTATCATAGTCACATATGTTCATGCATCATATAAATAGTATAAATACAATTCATACCAAATACATTCAATGCAGAAAACAGGAAATAAATGCACATGAATGATATAAAAATTCACTTTATTATTGCTTCCAACTGTTACAGACTCGACTTGGCTGGCGTACTCAGCTGCAGTGGTCTACGCACTCAGTTGCAGACTACTAGGACTATGCGCACTCAGCTACAGAGCCTTCTCCTACTCTACGACCTAAAACTAGACTTTTTACTTCAAATACTTCGTTATGCTTCTATTCCATGATCATTAATTGATTGATCTTCTCCTCCTTTAACTACTTAGAGCCTCACTCTGTTGATCTGTACAGCTAACATTACATTACAAAATTGAGGGCAGACAACCCTATGACTCTTTTACAAACTACGCGCTCCACGCCCACAAAATGTGGAGTCTCTACATCGAGGTTATAAATTTTGACCAAAATCTAGGCTCTAAGCCCCAAAATTTCCCTTAGGGGACCGCGCGCCCAACAAGCCCCCAAAAAAGCTTCGTGACTCGCCCTCAAGTCACTTTGTCAGTGCGGAAATCATTGTGTGAAGACCTCCCAACTTTGCCTGAATCATTGCAAGATCAGCAACACACTGAGCAACTGCATGTAGCACTTCCTAGATGTGTTGTTTAGAGATCGCGGTAGCTAAATTGCTTTCCTAAACCTATTCTTATGTACCTTTCATTTGTGCAAGCTTTGCTTCAATAAAGGCTGTAATGTTGAATGCCTCATCAATCCATGGTTGTAAGCGCGCCTTCAAAACTATTTCCTTGCGTCGAGCATCATCCACCTGCTCCTTGAGCACTTTTGTCCATTGCATTTGTGTGAGCCTTTGTGTAAGGGAAACCATCTACGCGGTCCCTTTTACTTCATCATACTTCTATTATAGCTCGCATGCCTCTGTTTCAGGGCATTGTATGTTCAGGTCCTCCTATAGAGTAGTGAGAACCCCGAATGACTCCTCGAACAGCTTGGTGCAGTCTTTCACTGTGTTGTTGACCTCCACTATGGCTATTGTAATTGCACTGGTGCGCTATTCCTTAACCTCTAGCAGATTTGAAGGTTGCACCTTCAATTGTAGTTCAGCTATATGGAGCTTCAGTTCTAGTTGAACCTCAACCATCTCTTCCTTTGCCTCGCGCACCCCTGCTACTAGTTTTCAGATGCACGCCTCTACTAGTTCCTCTACTTGGATGGTCAGCTCCGGGACCATCTAGTAGGCTTCCTTGACCACTTGCACTAGTTGTCGGTTTTGTGCCACTAGCTCATCACGTTGTAGGCTCAACTATTCGATGTTAATGTGCTACTCGCTCATTACCTGGAGCGCGTGACCTTCCCTGTCACACAATTTTGGAGTAACTCCATCCTACAAAACATAGAGCATCTCCTGAGGGAGCGCAGCCATATTTATCCTGACTTCCTTTAACCACTCACCATAGGCCTGTCGGCCTCATTTTCTGTCATGAGTGATCCATCTAGTAGCACTATAGTGTTGGTCATTCTGGCACGCAACATTTCCTTAGTTGTGGACATTCCTACTCCGAGACTGGTTCATATAGTGTTAGCCTGTGGAGTGCACAAATGAAACTTCTATATCGGTGATTAAAGAGCCCCCAACACCACATGGTGTTCCTCCATGAACTACTAGAGGGTCTTTGCAGTGACATCCCTCACCGTCTCCCCAATTTCATGAAGATCCCTCTCAATGAGGGTGATTGGGTCAAAAGAAGTCTTCGAAGCCTTCGAATTCTTCCATGGCCCTACCTACTCTCTTGGGCGCTATCGTTTCAGCTACGTGGATGTTGTCTATGGGTCTGCGCCACCTTACTCTATATCTGTTTCCTGTTTGAGCAAAGGCAAATTGTAGCCTCTGCACTCCTCCTCTACTGCCTTCTGTTGTTCTGTCGGTGCCTTCATAGCATTGTGTGCCTTAGCTGTTGCCACTTCATTCCTATGCTTTTCTACCAACTGCGCCATTCGTAGTTTCACCTCATTCTTTTTCTTCTACACGGTGGACCTCTCTACTTCCACCACGGATCTAGCTGGAGTGCGCCACTCTGGTGGCCACGACTCAAGAATGGCGAATACGACATCATCTGTCATCAGA
This sequence comes from Pinus taeda, assembly GCA_000404065.3. Classification (NCBI taxonomy): domain Eukaryota; kingdom Viridiplantae; phylum Streptophyta; class Pinopsida; order Pinales; family Pinaceae; genus Pinus; species Pinus taeda. The sequence continues at coordinate 105,208 of APFE031467145.1, forward strand.
TAAGGGAGCTCATGCCAAGTCTTCGTGGGGTCCCTTCTCACCCTGATGTACACGTGGTGGAAATCTACCTTGAACTCCGTGAAGCTCTGTATACTGTTATAGACTGTGGGCGATAACTATGGCTTGTGATTAATCCCCATTCTGATGTTCATCTCCATGAACCCCCAGAATATCTTACTGTCAATGATCCTCTACGCATCTCTAGTTTCCCACAACGAAGCATACTTCGCTACCTCTGAAAGGTCCTACACGATCTCAGGGAATTGATTGTCTTTAGGCAATTCCCATGCCACCAGCATAATGGAAAACAACAACCATCCATAATGAAAAGTCTTCCCCTGCTCTTATGCCTCACGGTAGTTCTCAAGGAACTCTCTGCACAAGTAGTCTGCCCAGTTAAACTAGACTCCTTCTGTGCATTACGCAGCAAGTGAAACCACTGACACTGGCACCTGATCCGCACAACACTTCCACATAACGTTTCCGACCAATATCTACATCGCGACTTTGACAACAATGTTTTTGATGCTAGAAATCACGTATCCTCTCTTCTTCTTCTCCATCTTGAACTTCTTCTTCATGGCCTCTGCAATGGCCAAATCATCACTTTTCCCCTTCAAGATGTTCACTTGGTCCTCCCCTTTGAAAGGGAGCCAGGTAATTCTATGAATTAAGTGGTCTATGATGGTAATGGGCTCCTCCAGCCACAAGAACCCATCAAGCACCAGGCAAAGCAGCTACCTGATGACAAAAATAGTCATTAGAGTACGATGGTAATGTGGCACCCAGATCAGGTTTAACAATCCTACCTTTTCTACACCTCTCAACCACTGGCACGGCTTCAACTCAATGAATTTGGGCAGTGTGTTTGTCTTCTAGCGCATTAGCTGCGCTGTTGCCAAATGTGGGAACTTCTCATGGTTCACGATATCCGAGTCTTCAAATTTCAGCACAGGCACTCGCCCAAGTGCACTCTGTCAAAAATGATGTAGTCAGCGAGCAATGGAGTTTGCAGAGAGCTCTTTCTCTCATCTAGGTCTTTGGGCACCTTTGCTTTCCCCTTCTATGGAGGAACATATGTGGGCAGCCTGGTCAGAAGGTCTGCACCTTGGGTTTCCACCTCCATCTCTACGTCCTCCTTCTCCTCTACTAGGATTTGTTCAAAGTATTCCTCCTTCTCATCGACTTCCAAGTTGATAGCCTTACCCTTTTCTTCCATAGTAAGCCTAGTTCTCAGCAAGTTTCTAGGGGACAGATGCACTGATACCATAGGTTGCTTGTCTGTCTTGGGTGTCGGAGTGCATGGCAATTTAGGGATTTCTACAACTATCTCGGCACTTTCTGGGGCTTCTCCTACTCTCATGGCTTGCATGACCTCCTCAGTGGTAATTACTCTGGTATCCATGGCTTCCTCAGGCACTACCATACTGCTATTCCACAATTCTCTCAATGGCTCGAGTAAGTGCTCAAACAATGACTTCGACTTCAAAAGATCAAACAAATCTGGGTTCATGAGTCTCTGGGCACACAACAACTCAATTCTCAAATGGCTAAGTGTTGTTTGCTGGACAACTCTTTACAATTTATAACGCCCTTTGAATTCAAATTCGATCTTTCGCCCCACATTCAGTCCATTAATGCTCACTTGGTGGCAAATTTTGAAGAATCTAGCCCATAAAGTTCACCTTAAGTGCCTATCACCCGCTCCATTTGGTATTGAACCAAGCATCACATCGTGAATAGTGACTATAACGGTCACTTTCCATCTGACCCATGCGACAATGCAGCTACCCTCGCATTGTTGTGGACCCTGCGACACTTCGCTACTACACGCAAACCTGATATTGTGCAGCTCCTGGGCATAGTAGTTTATAGTACTGTGCCTCCTTCAACTACCTGTAGCACTAAGACTATACTTCTGGCGGCCAGTTAGATGGTCAAGCCACTTGTGTATGCCTTCAAATGACTGCCATTAACTTTTCCTCGGAAGATTTCTCCATTTAACTTTACCAACTACACCACACCACCATATGTGATATCCTTAATAACACATGGTCGCAGCCAATGCATTCTTAGCTTCCTAGGAATTTATCGAACTTGTTATCATACAACAACAACAAATCATTCGCCTTGAAGGTGCTCAACTTAATATGTCGATTGTGCCAAGTCTTTTAGCGCTGCTTTTGGACCTCCTAGTGAAATCCAGCCAAAAATCGTTCTTCTTCAAGCTCCTCCAACTGCGCGAGCCTCTCCTCTAGGGATCTACAATCTGTCATACCTATGAGAACCGCTATGCATAGACTAGGCATGATGTACTCCATAGGCATTATAGCTTCTAATCCATAGAAAAGCCGCAAAGGTGTATGTCCGGTCAGTTTCTTGCATGTCATCCTATAAGCCCATAATATTGTGGGTATGTGCAAGTTCCAGTCACTTCATTGTGCGTTACATACTTTGGTCAACACGGTCTCCAGTACTTTGTTGAACACTTCTACTGTCCTGTTAGCCCACGGGTGATACGATGTGATTTTATGATGATACACCTGAAATTCTTCCATTAGCGTGTTGATCGTCTCGTTGGCTTGAATCCTCTATCATCATACACAATGATATCTTAAGAAGGATGAATTGTATCTCAAAAGAGGAAACAAAGGTTTCCTAAAGCTTTGGGTAGTGCAGGAGGCACATGGATTTCGTTAGACTTGATCAGGGATAAATCAACTATAATATCAATATCTCATTTTTTCTTCTCCTTAAAGGCCTTAACGAGATTTATTTATTGATCTGATGATGAGATATAAGACAATTATTAAGGTATTACAGACTCATGTGCATGGACATGCCTATGTTACTTTGTCTAATGGATCAATAATATTTCGAAATAAATAGACGATGAAGCAATTAAAGAACATAATAGACAACATACATAAACACACAGTTTAATAAGGAGTTCAGCCAACACTCCTGGGCTACGCCTCCTGGTCTAGCCTTCAATGGTGACCTCTCTACTATGTCTTCAAAAACATAGTTCTACAAAAGTATGAGCTCAATTTGAGTCTCAACACACAATAGTTACAATAGCAAGAGTTCTACTTCAACCCCTCAAGCCTCTCTGAGTACACAGATTCTCTCTATTACTCACTATCTCTGTCTTTTCTCTGTCTCAACACTGCTTGCCTCTATCTGCTATCTTTTGTGACTTTAAATCCAATCTGTGTTGTCTATTTGTTTCTCCTTCTTGGGCTTTCTGGCTTCCCGACCTCTGTTCACTCAGATCCCCCTCTGAGCGTTAGCAATCATAGCTAAACACTTTCAGGGATGGTGGCCACCTGTTTTGTAACGGAATGGGTCCTCGGGCCTTTGAAATCCTAGAATTGGTCATTTTCTGTTTACATAAAGAAACACTACAAAACTATGAAAATCCACCAAAAAACTGTTCACGAGACTTCAAATTTTCATAATTCCACACTATATCTTTATCGGGTCTGCCTTTATATCGCCATTGCATCTCCACCATTGATCTAGGAGATCCAGATCGAACGGTTGTGGTTCATTTCCGGCGGCCCTTTCATACAGGGGTTAACCACCCAAAAAGAGTGGTTTTCTCCCTCCTTAGCATGGACACATGGCAGCCAACGTACGGCCTTGAATGAAGCCCGACCCAACCCACTTACCACCTATGTTCCTCCTGAAATCTTGCCTATTTTGTGACTTCCCTTTTATATTAAAAAAATGCATTAAACATGAAATCCCACTCATATCGGACTTGAAATAGTATTCAACAACAATTATAAACCCTTTTAGGTTTGTAATATCACATCAGGCGCACTTCCTTCGTAATCCATTCATTTCAAGAAAATGCGAAATACAAAGGAAATTGTCACTTTCCGGATTTCAAAATATATATAATATTGTCGATAATGTTATCGGGTCCGACTATCACAAGTTATATTGGCCTCACTCCATTGTAATACTCTGATGCGATGTTGCTATGCAATTGATTGCAATCATACATCGCACGTACCCTTGGGCCATTTATAAGTGTTCCATTGTATTTGCCGATTGCAATATCGCTCGTTAACATGGGCCATTGACCTATGTGCTTGATCGACAGTCCTTGTTGACTGTGCTAATCACTATTACAATATCTATGTGGTAGCCTCCGATAGCCTCCCTTTGCCACCACCGATTACGATTCGCCGATACGATCTAGACCGTTGATCAGCCAGATTCGACGACCTCGATTCAAAGTTGCTTTGACCGCCGATAAACCTGTTTTTCCATTTTTTCTCTATGTTCTTGCCTCCCAATAGTGTTATTCGACTTTTTCCAAAACTCTTCTTTTGCCACAGTTTTGAATACTTGAAGACTTAGAGGGTTTTATAGAATCCATTTGGATCATGTCTTCCCACTGAAAAGGCTTTTGGACCACCAAAAGTTGGTTTTTAAGCATCAATCAAGTGAGGATACAACTTCCTCACTTGTCCAGTCTCTATCCATCTTGCACTGCTTGGCTTTGAACTTTTGAGCCCAATTTTCAGGTACTCAACATCCCTACTACGCATAGTTCTCACCTTCCTATCCATAACTATATCTTTTTGCAACTCATTGAGATATTCAGGTAACAGATCATCAATAGAAGGCAACTGACTTTTCTCTTTGGGATCTTCAATCAAAGAAGGTTCAAATAGTCTCAAGTTCTCTGCATTAACTACTGAATAGATGTGCATATAAGCTGGAAAATTAAGGCGAAAGGTGTTCTCACCAATTTTCTCAAGTATATTGAAAGGCCCATACCTTATTGGCTTCAGCTTCTTACCTTCACCTTATGTTTTATCTTTGCTAATGTATAGCTAGACTTGATCACCAACTTGGAAGCTATGTTCAATTCAATGCTTATCATGCCTTCCCTTGTACTTGGCCTAGCTTCTTTCCAGCTGTTCCTATACTGCCTGGTGAATTTCTTGGATCTGTTCAATGAACTTTGTTGCTTTGTCCACATCATTGTGTCCATCAACTGCTATGTATTTACTAAAGACAAAATCCAAGGGATTCCTTGGTGTAAAACCAAAACAAGTCTCAAAAGGAGATCTTTGTGTAGAAGAATGTTTAGCATGGTTGTAAGCATGTTGCACATAACGCAAATGTTCATCCCAAAGCTTGGGATGCTTACTGCAATAGCCCCTGAGCAACTGGATCACTATCTTGTTGACTACCTCTATTTGGCCATCTGTCTGTGGATGAAAGGTTGTGCTCTTCTTCAATCCGGTATCCATTAGTTCCCACAGACTTGACCAAGACTTCCCAACAAATCGGGAATCTCAATTAGATACGATGGAAGTGGGTAACCCAAAATGAACCCATACATGTTGAAAGAACAATTTTGTTGTTTGTTCAACTGTAATTTGCTTTTTACAAGGTATTAGTATACACATTTTGTTGAACCTGTCCACAATAACATATAGATAATCATGACCTTTTCTAGATTTTGGTAGTCCCCAAACAAAGTCCATGGAAAGAATTTCCCAAGGATGAGAAGGAACTAGAAGTGGAGTGTACAAGCCTAGTTTTCTATTGTTGGGTTTGCTTTTAGCACACATGGTACACCCTTTAATATATCTAGAAACTGTTTCATGTATTCTTGGCCAATAAAAAATTCTTTGCAGCTGTGCAACTATTTTACTTACACCAAAATGACCTGATATTAGAGAAGTGTGTGCTTCTCGGATTATGTTAACTCTTTCAGTTTGAGGAATGCATAACTTTCCCAAATGATAGAAGATTTGGTCCTTAACATGATAATCCAATTCTTCTATTTGTTTGCCATGACTTAAAGTTTCATATACATCTTTAAAATCTACATCTTGAGCATATTATTCAATGTAGCTCTCATGCAATACCGAGTTATGCTTAAGTATAGTAGATGTATTTATGATTGGTCTGGACAACATATCTGCAACTTTATTGTGTATGCCTTTCTTATATCTTATGACAAGATGAAATTGTTGTAGAAAACCCATCCACCTATTATGTCTTGATTGCTGAAATTTAGTTTGTGAGTGCAAATATTGAAGTGGTTGATGATTACTATGTATAATTGTTTCTTTGCCCAATAGGTAATGTTTCCACTTTTTCACACTCTGTACTAATGCATACAATTCTTTATCATATGTGGGATAATTAAATACTGTATAATTAAATGTCTCATAATGATAACATATGGGTTTACCGTGTTGCATCAACACTGCTCCCATGACATAGTCATTGGCATCTGTTTCAATATCAAATGGTCTTTCAAGATCTGGAAATGCTAGTACTGGTGTTGTACTAATTTTTTCTTTCAAGGTGTCGAAGGCTTTCTGCTGTTTGCCTCCCCACTGAAACAAATTGTTCAATCTTGTCAAAGCATGTAAGGGAGCTGCATTCAAGTAAAAGTTAGCAATAAACTTTCTCCAATAAGCTTCTAACTTCCGTAGGAGATTTGGGTTTAGGCCAGTTCACAATGACTTCAACCTTAGAGGGATCTATCTTCAATTCACCACCCCTACAATATGACCCAAATAATTCAAAGATGTTTTTCCAAATTCGCATTTTGATAACTTCACATAGAGATTTTCTCTTTTCAAAACATCTAGAGTTTGCTTTACATACTTCAAATGTTCTTCCCTTGTTTTACTGAAACAAGAATGTCATCTAAATATACAATTACAAAATCATCAATAAAATGGCTGAGTACATCATTCATTACTCTCATGAAAGTGACAGGAGCATTAGTTAAGCCAAAAGGCATAACTAGCCATTCATACAGCCCTTGCTTTGTCTTGAAAGCAGTCTTCTATGCATCTTGTTCTGCTTTTCTGACCTGATGGTAGCCACTACGCAAGTCTCACTTGGAAAAGTAAACATCTTCTTTCAGCTGATCTAATAGATCATCAATGCGAGGAAGGGGATAACGATTCTTGATCATTATTTTATTTAGTGCTCTATAATCAATGCACATCCTCCATGAACCATCTTTCTTTCTCACCAACATGATTGGAGATCTGCATGGTGATGTGCTTGGCCTTATGAACCCTTTCTCGAGTAGCTCTTGTACCTGCTTCTTGATCTCTACAATATCTAAAGTGAATAACCTATACATTCCGATGTTAGGCAATGGAGAATCTTACTGCAAATGAATATCATGTACAATTTCCCTTTTGGGTGGCAGACCTTTAGGCTCTTGAAACAAGATATCATATTCTGAAACAACTTTTTCTAAATCAGCTTTCTGTTTAGCATCACAACCCTCAAATACATTGGTTTTATCAGTGGTATTTTCCTTTACAACCATTAGTAAAAATTGCTTACATGAATTTACAATTCTTTTCATCTGCCCTGAGTTAATGAGAGTGTAATTATTTTTAAGTTGATGAGCTCTTACAATATATTCTATTCCATCTTTTGTGAGTTGATACTTATTTTCAGCTCTATATAAAATGGCTTTTCTATCATACAAGTAAGGACTTCCTAAAACAATACCACATATATCCAAGGGAATGATATCTAACTCAACCTCATCTACAAATGTTGACCCAAATGCAAACCTAAGTTTACATTGTTTAGTCACTTATAGCTTTGCTTTATCACATACCCAACCTAATGGATATGGCTTCTTTTGAGGTGTGGTTAGTAGTCCCAACCTTTTTACAATTGCTTCAGAAATCAAGTTTACTTGTAAACCACTATCAAATAAAGTATCAATCTTTTGATGTTTGGAGATAACTCTAATATGAAAAAACTCATGTATTTTCCTCTCATTTTATTCATTATCAATAGATTGTGCAGAATTACTAGTAAATGCTTCTCAATTTTTACCTTTTATACTTGTAGCCGTGACTGTTGTTTCATCACTTGAGTCTGACCCTAAATCTTTCTGAATAGCAATAGTAGTCTTCTTCTTCTTGCCATCAAACTTCTTGGGTTTTAGCTCCAGATGCAAAGACCAACAATGCTCATCATCGTGTCCACCCTTCTTGTAGTGAGTGCATGAAGGTTTGTCTTTCTGTACAGTGTTTGCCTTCCTCTCTTTCCATTTCTGTTTCTTCTTTTCCTTGTTCTTGCTTGCAGTGGGTTTTGATGATTCCCCAATCTCTGGGTTCACATTCTTGCCTCTAGCCTCTAGATGGGTAGCCTGAATTGATACCTCATCTATGCTAGTAGGGTTAAAGATGAGAATGGTGTACCTCAAATAGCTTTGCAAACCACCTATATACTTCAGAAAAGTTTCAGGTGAGTCTAAAGAAATGCCTAGAATTAAAGCTCTTTTTCTAAATTCCTAGTTATAGCTTTGTACACTTTGCCCCTTTAATTGGCGAAGAGTTTGCCAATTCATCATGCCTTGTTGCATATAAGCTAGTGGATAGAACTGTTTTTTAATGGTAGAAACAAATTCACTCCAGGTAGAAAGAATTCTACCATGCTTTTTAAAATCATCTTGGGTCCTGCTTTCCCACCACACTAGGGGAGTTCCTCCAAGGCGAAGGTTGGCCAACTAAATCTTTCTCCTTTTTGAATCGATGTTTTGCACTCTGCAGTACACATCAATTTGTCTAATCCAATTATCTAGATTTTCTCCATTTAATTCTCCATCATATATTGGAAAATCAAATTTTACATCTAATTTAATCAAAGGGATAGAAGGAGGTGTTGATAGAGAAGGCTCTTTTCCTTTCCCTTTGCCTTCTAAATGGCCATCTGGGAAAGGTTCCTCTATTCCTTTGTCTTGTTTGGAGGTTGAAGTATCTTCACTCTGACCTTTCTTAAATTCTCAATACATCTCTTCTACCATGGCTCTAATGGTCATGAAACTATCAAGGAACTGAGAGTCTAATTCCGAGGGAGTTTCTTCTGCCAGTTTCCTCCTAGGATAGACTCTTCCTATTTTTTGGTTAGTCTCAACCAGTTCTCCTTCTCCTGATTTGAGCTTTGATCTAGTTAGCATTCAGCCATCTAGCAAAATCTTGTCTAACCTTAGCAACATAAAGCTCTGATACCACTTGATCTGATGATGAGATCTAAGACAATTATTAAGGTATTACAGACTCATGTGCATGGATATGCCTATGTTACTTTGTGCAATGGATCGATAATATTGCGAAATACATAAATGACGAAGCAGTTAAAGAACATAATAGACAACATACATAAACACACAGTTTAATAAGAGTTTAATAAGGAGTTCACTCAACACTCCTAGGCTACGTCTCCTGGTCCAGCCTTCAGTGGTGACTTCTCTATTATGTCTTCAAAAACAGAGTTTTGCAAAAGTATGAGCTCAATTTGAGTCTCAACACACAACAGTTACAACAGCAAGAGTTCTACTTGAACCCCTCAAGCCTCTCTAAGTACATAGACTGTCTCTGTTACTCACTGTCTTTGTCTTTGCTCTTTCTTAGCACTGCCTACATCTATTTGCTATCTTTTGTAGCTTTAAAGCTAATCTGCGTTGTCTGTTCATTTCTCCTTCTCAGGCTCTCTGGCTTCTTGACCTCTTTCTGCTCAGATCCCCCTTCGAGCATTAGCAATCATTGCTAAACGCTTTCAAGGATGGTGGCCACCTGTTCACTAATGGAATGGGTAATCGGGCCTTTGAAATCCCAAAATTGGTTGTTTTCTGTTTACATAGAGAAACACTGCAAAACTGTGAAAATCCACCAAAACACTATTCACTAGACTTCAAATTTTCATATTTCCACATTATAACTCTATTGGGTCAGCCTTTATAACGCCATCGCCTCTCCACCGTTGATCTAGGAGATCCAAATCCAACAGCTGTGGCTGATTGCAAGTGGCCCTTTCGTACAAGGGTTAACCACCTGAAAAGATTGGTTTTATCTCTCCTTAGCCTAGAAACGTGGCAACCAGCGTACAAGCTCAGATCCCAACCCAACCCACTTATCGCCTATGTTCCTCCAAAAATCTTGCCTATTTTATGACTTCCCTTTTATATTAGAAAAATACATTAAACATGAAATCCCACTCATATTGGACTTGAAATAGTATTCAATAGCAGTAATAAACCCTTTCGGGTCTGTAATATCACATCGGGCACACTTCCTTTGAAATCCATTCATTTGGTAGAAATGCGAAATACAAAGTAAATTGTCACTTTCTGGATTTTAAAATATATATAATATCATCGATAATGTTATCGGGTCTGCCTATCACGAGTTATATTGGCCCCACTCCATTGTAATACTCCGATGCGATGTTGTGATGCGATTGATCGCAATCACACATCACGCTTACCCCTGGGCCATTTGAAAGCATTCCATTGTATTTGTTGATTTCAATATCACGCGTTAACATGGGGGCCATCTATCTGCGTGCTTGATCGACAGTCCTTGTTGACCATGCTGATCGCTATCGCAATATCTATGTGGCAGCCTTTGATAGCCTCCCTTTGCCACTGCTGATTGCAATTCGCTGATAGGATCTAGACCGTTGATCGGCCAGATTCGACGGCCCCAATTCAAAGTTTCTTTGACCGCTGATAAACCTTTTTTTCCATGTTTTCTCTATGTTTTTGCCTCCCGATAGTGTTTTTCAACTTTTTCCAAAACTCTTGTTTTGCCACAGTTTTGAATACTTGAAGACTTAGACGGTTTTATAGGATCCATTTGGATCATTTATACCTCTCCAAAATTAGTTTTTTCAGTTGGGAAACAGTTAGGCCACGGGCTATAGGAGGTGGGTAACAGGTAAAACCCGTGAACTCTACCCAAAATTAAAGAAATTTATTATTTTTATGTGTTTTAACACATGTACGCATGTTGGGTATGTGCTTACCCACGTGTACATGCTTTTATCACCGGGCAAAGTAGCGTATAAGAAATAAAACACAATTTTTTAGATTTTGGACCAAGTCTGGAAGGCAAGGTTTCCCTAGGCCATAACCAGAGCATCAGATCTACCAAAAGTGGTAAATGGTGCTATAACAATTTTCCAGACTGCCCCTTCAATTCCTCTATCCTTGAACCACTTTTCTTCGACTCTAGGTAGTCTGGTGGCTTCTGCAGTTAGGGACTCTGTCACTGTGAACTTGACATCACTTATTTCAACTTTTGTTCCATCAAAAGATCGTGCAAAGGTTTTTTTCACCTCCTTGTGGAAACCATCAAACTTTTCTGTGAAATCTAACCATTGAGATTTTTGTAATAATTCTCTAGTCTGGGGGTATCCTTCCAAAAATTTCCTTCCTGTTGGTTCTGTTCGAACAATAACAATGATGGTGGGAGATGTTTTGTCTCAAGAATTGTTCTTATTAATAGGGAAAATAGTCTCAGGAGGGGTTTCGCTTTAGGAAGGAGAGATTGTATGAATTGAAATAATGAGACAATGGGCAATATAATGAAGGTTCATGGAGACGAGTTAGTTGTTTGAATGCATTTAATTCAATGATTTGTCGATCAAATCGATGGATCTGAAATGAATATGGGATAGGAGTTAAGATGGTGGCAGATTCTAATGGATTTGACAAGGGACTATCATTCATGAACTGCAATGATTTTTATTTTTTTGGTAATGTTATGTCCATGTAATTCATATATGCAATATGTTAACTGCTATTGTAAAATTAAAGTGTTACATACCTTAGATTTATTTGCTAACCTTTATTTGTTGTTTGATTTCTTTTGCAGGTTCTTTGCACTTTTAAAGGAGTCAATCATTTCTTTAATTTGAGCCACCAAGTGTCCCTATCAGATTGGCTACAAAAACTTTGTCAAAGCTGCAAAACTTGTCTGAGCTGCAGAAAGTCACTAATTCTATAGCTAAATATTTTTCAAGAAAGGGATGTTTAGAAAAATGATTAAGACAAAATTTAAGGTGCAAACAAGGGTTGGTTTTCACTTTAAATTTTTTATATAAGCATGCCAACAACTTGTTGGTTTTCATGTTTATACATTACTTTTTTTATTTATTTAAATATATTTTTTTAATGAAGCAAGAAAAATAAAATTTCTAAGGTGGAAAAGAAGAAGAATTCCTCTCAACCATCTTCAATTCTGAGTTATCTTGGAAAATTTTGACAAATTTTTATTTTTTCAACGGCTTCTGATAAGGTCTAAGATAATGTCCATTCACTGAAAAAGGAATTTTCTCTTCATCAATAGTCTTGATTCTGACTGCACCAATGTCAAAGACATTTTCAACTTCATAAGGTCCAATCTAGTGAGTTTGGAATTTTCCTTGGAAGTTCTTAAACTTTGAATCAAAAAGTAATGCCCGATCTCCTGGATGAAATTGTCTTTCTTTGATATATTTGTCATGCCATCTGGATCTTTGTTGTTGAACTAGGTTGGTCTTCTGGAAGGCATCCTATCTTATTTCATGAAACTCATTGAGTTGTCCCAACATTTGTTTTTGTGCTTCTGATAAGTCAAGATCCAACTGGACTTCTATTTTATATGTATGGATCTGGAACTCAATTGGAAGTAAGGCTTTCTTCCCATAAACAAGTTCATAGGGAGTATGTCTTGTAGTGCTTCTCCATGTAGTTCTATAAGCCCACAATGCTTCTGGTCGATTTTGTACCCAATCCTTCCTATGTAAGTGTACAACCTTGATGAGAATTGCTTCAATCCCTTGTTTGTAGTCTCAACATGTCCATTGGCTTGTGGATGGTATGGAATAGATTTCCAATGCTTGATTTTGTACTGTTCCACAAGCTTCTACACTAATCTGGATGTAAACTATGTTCCTTGATCTGTTACAATTTCTCTTGGGACACCAAAATGAGTGAAAATATCCTAAAAAATAAATGAAACTAGAGCATTTTCAGCAGTAAAAGGAGGTGCTTTAGCTTCTACCCATTTAGTGACATAATTAGTACATACCAGAATATACCCTTTTTTTCTTGAAGGTGGATTGATTTGACAACAAAATCTAACGCCCACTTCTCAAAAGCTTCAGTGAGTATGATCCGAATTGGATCCATCAAGAACTATCAAAGAACCATGACTATATCAGGTCGGGACAATCTCTAAAAATTCCAAAACAGCGATCAAAAACTCCCTGAACCAGTGGCAATGGCAGCCAGCATGGAACAATGAGGACCTCGGTCAAAGCGTGCAAACTGAGGCCCATGGAGACTACGCGGGAGGTCAAAGTAGCCTCTGAGAGGCCCGAATCAGGAAAATAAGGAGGTTTTTGATGCACGATTAGCGCTTATCACTAATCGTATATCGTTGGACGAAGAGGGTGATAATGAAGGAAAGGTCCGAGCACTTGGTCACGTGGGGGAATCGGAGAACCGTGGGCAAAAAAGCGAAAAGTGCTAACGCACAAAGGCGGGACCCGCGCTTTAGGAAACAAGTGGTATTGATCGTGATGCCCACAAACGGTAAGAGGTTTTGGACAAAAGCGAGGAAATTCCATACATCGATTGACACATGGCAAGTGGAAGTGAGAGAAAACCACCATTGATCGCGCATTATTGGTCGAGCAAGTCAACCGTGTGGGATGTGCATATGGCGTCGGATTTGGAGGCCTTAAATCAGACGGCTGAGATTGAGACTGATGAGGGGAAGCGGAATCAACGAATGAATGAGCCACGTTCTAGAAGGATTTGCAATCCATTTGACTGCCACGATGGAGGAAGAATGCATCCATGACATAACTGAAGAAACGAACCGACAAAGCAGGCTGGTGTCGTTTAGAGGAGAACAAGTGGCCACTCCTTGAGCATTCATGATGATGCCAAACGAGGAACTCCAAGCAGAGCTGCAGAAGGAGAATTGATAAAGGCAAACGAGGAACCAAATAGGCATTGGAACGAATGGCTAAAAACCATGAACAGAGGCAGAATACAAAGGTTAGAGTCAATGAAGGTGAACCCCGAGAGGAGGACTGAACACTGAGAGACAGAATCCATAGAAGAAGGTAGTAGAGCAAAAGTAGAAAGAGACAGAGGGCCGAGCTGCCCATCGGTAGCATCAAGCAGCAGAGAGCTTGAGAGATTCAAGCCATCCCATAGAGGAATCTGTCCAGACTGAGTACCACATTTGGCTCTTTCCACTGAAGACCAGAAGGTCACAGAGCTGGTAGGAAGAAGAAGAGTCTATGTACAGTAGTGGCTTAGGGAATCTAAGAACCACCGTGCCAAGGAAAACCTGCTTCAGGAGAACTCACATTGACTCCCTGTATTGTAAGTATCTGCTTAAAGGCACAATAAAACAAGGCCACCACTGAAATCTGGACCAGAGATGTAGCCTAGAGAATATGGTGAACTATTTATTAAAATTTCTTGTGTCTTTGTGTTTGCTTACTGTGTTTCTCTACTGTCTTTCCATTTTAATGTCTGTGTATTGGTAATCTGATCGATCCCTTGCTTTAATAACACAGAACACACACACTAGAACATGAGTCTGTAATACCTTTAAACAATAAATCTTTGACTGATGTCACTCATAGGGTGAATATCAGATCAAGTGGTATTAGAGCTCTAGGCTGTAAGGTTGGAAAAGCTTGTGTTGGTTTAGTTGTTGAATGCTCACTAGATCAAAGCTCAAATTAGGAGAAGGAGAGTTGGTCAAAACTAATCGTGAAATTGGGAGAGTCTATCCTCAGAAGATAATGTCAAAGGAAGGTTTTATGGGGTCGGACCCTCAATTCATGGAGAGTTTCCTAGCTATAAATTCTATGGTAGAAGAAATGTATAGGGACTTTATAAAGCATAAGGATGAAGATTCGTTACCGACCAAGGGTTCGTGTTCAAAACATTGCTGTAAAACTGAACTAGCTACATTACTCAAAAAAGCAATTACAAGAATTAACAAGCTGTAACAACAACTATGAAATAATAAACAACACACACAGAAATATGCAGCACCTAATTAGAAGAGCGGGCCCAACTCTCTGATCAGGGCTGCGTTAATCACAACGAAGAATGGAGCAGTAAAATAGATGATATTTTATTAATATGGAAAGAGCTATGACAATCTTGATGGGGAGTCCCCCATTTACAGGAATAACCTATCTTTTATACACAACAAGGGAGAGAAACATGTTTCCCCCAAAATCTGGTAACCATATACCCAGAATGTACATTAGTTTGGAACGACACCAACAACAGATAAACAAGATCAGTGAATGGTCCAAGAATGGTTCAGGGATCTACAACTCCAGCTACAAAGCTTCCTTATGTCTGGTCGTTATTGTGAATTGTGGATCTCTTGCGTTAAGCTGCAAGATTCGTACCTGTTCTCCTGAAGCTATGGTCAAACATACGTTTTAGTGCTGTGAATAGGAAAAACCCCGTGACTTTACTTCATTAATAAAATATTCCAATAGAAAGGAAAGGGGTAATTACCTTGTGGATTTAGCATAGTAAACATAGGTGAATAAGTGAAAAAAGATCAAAAAGAGGGATGGAAATGCAACAAAAAGATAGCCCAATTTGGTGCCCAACAACCGCAACTCCCAGCTCAACCCAACCCAAATCCTAACAACAGACCATTCCAGTTAGTACAGATTATTGAGAGTCTGGACCTTGAAGTTGAGTTGAGAGAATGTAATGAACTTAAGTTAAGATCTGGACGTGTAATTTCTCTAGATGAGGACAAAAATATACAAACTGAAGTTAAAGAAACACATCTGAATAAGCATTCGACTATAGATAACCAGCAAATAAAACAGGGTGGAGATATTGTTAGGCAGAAAGATATCGAGAAAATTATAATTACTTCTCCTCCCTTCCCAGAAAGAATGATAATACCTCGACCAATTGAATATCTTGACTTTGATCTTCTCGGTGAACTCAAAAATATCTATATACAAATACCCCTCCTCCAGGCCGTTCAAGACATTCTGATATATGCTAAAACCATTAAAGAATTGTGTGCAAAGAAGTCTGTGAGGAAAAAAAAAATAACATCAGCTATCCATGTCATCGGAACTTTGTTTGATTTATTACTAGGCAAAGAGACACCTATAAAATATGAAGACCTAGGGAATCCCATTGTCACAGTCCAAATAAATGGCATCTCTTTTCCCAATGCTTTAGTTGACTTGGGGGCAGCCGTTAACATTCTTACAACAGAAACTTGCGAAGTGCTTGGCATCACAGCCATAGAACCAACCACTACCTTGCTAGAACTAACTGACCATTCAGTCATTAGGCCAGAAGGAACATTACAATATGTGATGATTTCTATAGACTCTTGTGAATATCTAGTAGATTTTTTTATTATTAACCCCAAAAATCAGCTAGCTGGACATCCCTTAATACTGGGAAGGCCTTGGCTAGCAACAACCGATGCTTATATATGCTGTCTAATAAGCAGTATGATCATAACTAGAGGGAATGATGTAAAGAATCTATCTTTATACCCTCCTGCTCAACCAAGCCTAACCATTGTAAAAACTAGGAAACAACCAGCAGCATGTTTAAAAGAAAATATTCGTTCACCATTGATTGTGGCAATTCCGCTTGAATTCAAAAACCAAATAGAAGATGATGTCATTAACATCTTTATCAATCACCCTGCTGCAGTGTCTAATTTGAGATGTCACATGATTGAAGCAGTCCTTGACAATGAGATTGAAGAAGGTTCCTTGAGAGACATTAATGACCAACCGATACCAACAACCACTGTTTATAATAGCAAGCTTATTGAAATCGAGCAAGGGAAAATCCTGAACATTAACAGTAATCTAAGTAATGACTAGCAATGGAAACTTATCCAAGTCCTTAGTAAATATAAAGGGGATTTTGCATGGGACTACCCAGACATGAAAGGGATTGACCCTTAGTTATGCATGCACCACATCTACAATGAAAAAGATGCAAGACCGATTCGACATCCAAAGCATAGATTAAATCCTCATCTAAAGGATACTGTGAAAGAAGAGCTTCAAAAATTATTAGATGTGAATTTTATTTATCCTATATCTAACAGTAAATGGGTTTATCCATTAGTAGTTGTCTCGAAAAAGAATGGAAAATGGTGGATATGTGTTGACTACAGAGAACTAAGCAACTCAAAAATACCATTTTCCCCTTCCATTTATCAACCAGGTCCTTGATACATTGGCAGGAAAGAAATTCTTCTCTTTCCTAGATGGCATCAGTGGCTACAACCAAATTCAAATTGCCCCTAAAGACCAGGATAGAACTACTTTCACCTGCCGGTGGGGAACATTTGCTTACAAGGTATTGCCTTTCAGATTGTGCAACAGACCTGCTACATTCCAAAGAGCCATACTCAGTATTTTTGCAAACTTTATAAATGAAGGATTGGAGGTGTACATGGATGATTTCACACCCTATGGAGATGACTTTGATCAGGCATTACAAACATTGGATAAAGTCCTAGAACGGTGTATTGCTACTAGGTTATAGTTAAGTCATGAGAAATGTCATATGATGATGACAAAAGGCATGATTCTGGGTCATTACATTTCAACAGCTGGAATTCAAGTAGATCCAGTAAAGATATAGGTAATCCTCTTATTAGCTACTCCCTGTACACAAAAAAAGGTTTTTAGTTTTTTGGGATTTGTTGGATATTATCATAGATTCTAACTTTTCACAAATTGTTGCATCTTTATATGCCTTGACAGGAAATGTTGACTTTATATGGACTGATATATGTGACACCGTCTCTACATATCTAAAATGGTTAGTATCAACAACACCAGTATTAGGAGGCCTGAATTGGGATATACATTTCCAGATTTCATCAGATGCATCAGACACAACCATTGGAGCTGTTCTTGGCCAAGAAGAAGACAAGAAACCATACACTATATATTACATCAGCAAAAACCTAACTCCTGCTGAGTTGAATTACACAGTAACAGAAAAGAGTTTCTAGCTGTTATTTATGCTATCAACAAATTTAGACACTATATAATTGGATACCCCGTATTTCTGTATACTGGTCACTCTGCAATTAAATATTTAGCCAATAGACCAATTACAAATGGAAGAGTGACTTGTTGGTTACTACTTTTGTAAGAATTTGACATAACTATAAGGGATCGACCAGGGAAGGAGAACCTCGTGGCAGACTTCCTCTCCCGAGTGCCAAGAACATACGATAGGCGGTAGAGGATCAGTTCCGAGATGAACATTTGTTTGCTATGGCTGTAAAAACGCCATGGTATGCAGATGTGGAGAATTACTTAGCAATGGGAAAATTTCCCAAACATTTGACACCCAGAGAAAGGAAATTGATTGTGCAGCGTAGCACTCGTTTCTACTGGATTGGAGGATACCTTTTCCACACGGGAGCTGATATGCACATCCGTAGGTGCATCAGGAAGGACGAAATTTATGATATCTTAAAAGCCTTCCATGATGGACCTTGCAGTGGACACTTTGTAGATCGCAAAACTGGACATAAAATTCTATAGATGGGCTACTATTGGCCCACTATTTTTAAAGATGCTACGAAATTTGTCCAGGTTGTGATAGTTGCCAAAGGATGGGCCGCCCTTGCCAATCTGATGAAATGCCCCTGCATCCACAGTTGGTGATATAACCATTTGAGCATTGGGCATTATATTTCGTTGGGCCATTCAAACCACCATTCAACCAAAAATCGTATATATTGGTTGCAATAGATTACATAACCAAGTGGCGGGAAGTAGTAGCATTACCAAGAGCAATAGAGGAAACACTTATTAATTTTCTTTTCAAAATTTTTGTGTGGTATGGTTTAGCCAGAGAAGTAATTACTGATGGGGGGCCATAATTCATGGGTCACAAGATCGCTGCTACATTGAAGAATCATCACATCATACACAAAATTACTTCTCCATATCACCTGCAGGCGAACGCGCAGGTGGAGAGCACCAACAAAGTTATCGAAGCTATTCTATCAAATATAGTCTCATCACATCGACGAGACTGAACTGCTCGATTGCCAGAGGCCTTGTGGGCGTATCACATAAATTGGAGAAACACTAGTGGATACTCTTCGTATCAACTGGTATTTGGTAAGGAACCCATTTTTCCCATATAATTTGAGATACAAATGCTAAAGGCATCCTAGGAAGTGGGACTGGATTTAATTGAAGCCGAGGTTAATAGGTTACAACAGATGAATGAATTAGATGAAATTTGGCTATTGGCTCTACAACGTACGACACTTATTCAACAGCAAAGAGTGAAATGGCATGATGCCCTAATTAAGAAAAAGACATTTCATGAGGGTGACTGGGAACTTCTTTACTGTTCCAAGTTTCAAGATTTCCCTCGCAGACTGCAGACTAGATGGTTAGGCCCCTATGAAATAAAGAAAGTACATGAGAATGGCACTCTTACATTGGCCACCATTAATGGGTCTGGTTCTTCTTTTAAAGCAAATGGGCATCGGGTGCACCTCTACCAAAAACCACTTACCAGAGAATCTTTCTTTCAACGGATACGTGAGGATCCCACCATGCAAGTTTTAGCTGTAGAAGGCAATCCTTTGACAGCTTTATCTTTATAAGTTTTATTTCTTCTCTGTAAAATATGTAAATATGATTGTTGATTTGATTTGATTTGATTTTTTTCTTTTTCTCTACTTGTTTTTTTTTTCAGCTAATTGAACGACTGTTATTCAATCTATTGAACATCCACTGTTTAATCGAATTGAACAACACTTCATTTCCTTTTGTTGTTTTTCTGTTTAGTGAATTGAACAACTGTTATTCAATCTATTGAACATCACTTTATTTCTTTTCATCATTTTGCTATTCAGTTAATTGAACAATTGTTGTTTAATCTATTGAATAGCCGCTGTTTAACCTAATTGAACATCACTTTCTCTTTTCTTTGTTTTTCTATTCAATCTATTGGACAGTTGCTGTTCAATCTATTGAACAACACTTTTTTTCTTTTCATCTTTTTCTTGTTCAGTTAATTGAACAACTACTGTTCAATCTATTGAAAAACCGTTGTTCAATCCTATTGAACAACCGTTGTTCAATCCTATTGAACAGTCGTTGTTCAATCCAATTGAACATCACTTTCTTTCTTTTTGTTGTTTTGTTGTTCAATCTATTGAACAATTGTTGTTCAATCTATTGAACAACACTTCTTTTCTTTTTACATTGTTTTGTTGTTCAATCTATTGAATAGTTGTTGTTCACTCTATTGAACAGCTGTTGTTCAATCTATTGAACAACACTTCTTTTCTTTTTGTGTTGTTTTGTTGTTCATTTAATTGAACATTTGTTGTTCAATCTATTTAAGAACTGTTGTTCAATCTATTGAACAACACTTCTTTTCTTTTTGCGTTGTTTTGCTATTCATTTAATTGAACAACTGCTGTTCAATATTTTGAACAGCCACTATTTAACCCAATTGAACAACGAACTTTTTCTTTTGTATGATTTCTCTTCGCTTATCTCAACCCCATTTTTCTTTTGTTTTCTTTTCATGGCATGAAGTACACTACTTTTATGAGGGAAAGAATTTATGGATTCTATTGAAGGGAGTTAATACCATTAATGTTATGATCTTTAACAAGACAACTTCTTAATGATAGATTCTTTTCAAGAAAAAAGGACACAGTTATTTATATGCTACTTTACTGTATCATTTTCTACTGTATATGATACTGATTGATCATCTTAATACCATGTTGGTTCCACCCTTCCCTGTTATAATCTTCTTTGTCTATAAAAATAATACTATGGATATACATTTTCTATTGACATGTTAAACTTCTTCCACCATCCCTTCTCTTAAGGAGTATTGAGCCTCCCTCTGTTTACCATAAATATGTGTAATAACAACAAAAATTTGTTTTCAGATAGAGGATAGGGGGTCTCATTACAACCCAACCTACCATGTTGATAAGGTTTAGTAAAGTGACATTCCCATTATGGCCACCACACTAGGGTTATGTTCCATTAGATAGCCAGAACATCCTTGGAACAGGAGGTCTCATCACGAGCTAGCCTGATCACTTTTGCTACATCCCAGTGAATGGAAGTGTGGTCATCTGGTTACCACACCAGCACACTAATCTCTTCTGTATAACAACACTAGAACTCTCCATTTATAAATTGAGGATCTTATCTCATATGGGTTAAAAAGCAACCCTGCCGAGGCTATGGACACCTGCTGGTAGCAGAGGCTCTGCTTATGGTATTGAAGTTATATCTTATCATCAAATATTACTATAATACCCTCTTATTATTCTTTCTTTTTATCAGAGAAGTTATTTTGCTTAATTTTTCCCCGTTTTGAACCTTTATGCATGAGATATTGGTTTTCGATCAATCGTATCATTCTCGACTAGAATATCGTTAGCAGAGTATCTTTTTGGCATATTTTTGTTCTTTTCTTTTTGGCATAACTTATCATCAATCCAAAGTGTCCTATATCTTATTCATAACTATTTGTACACACTCCACTCTCATTATAACCATACCTCTTGCTGTCCTATCATTGATATGCATACTCTGTTTCATTTATTGCCATAC
Source organism: Pinus taeda (assembly GCA_000404065.3). Classification (NCBI taxonomy): domain Eukaryota; kingdom Viridiplantae; phylum Streptophyta; class Pinopsida; order Pinales; family Pinaceae; genus Pinus; species Pinus taeda. The sequence continues at coordinate 126,673 of APFE031467145.1, forward strand.
TATTCCCTCCCTTGCCTTGCTGTCAGAACAACCCTTTCCCTGTCTACTTGGTTGTAGGCGACCTCTATTTTTAAGAAGGGGGAGGATTCCCATTATACCTTTTCATGCGCTATATTTATTTCACTTATTCGACTTGATATGTTGCTATGATATCCCATGATCAAATGACATGTGGCAGTATTATTAATTATCATGGATTTGCTTGACGTTATGGAATTTAGTTGTTACGTCTACTTGCTGTTCCGTTTTACCAAAGCAATTACTATTCTCTGCTGCATTTTTCTTGCTGTGTTAATCTTTGAAAATTGTAGGGCGAATATTGGAAGAATTTGAGCATTATGGGTGGAAAATCGGTTCGTCAAGAGCCCTTGGTGTTGGAAATTTTTGACAGAGCCAAGGAAATTTTGATGTGCGTAAGATGGATGTCATATTTCACTAGGCTTCAGGTCCCTAGCAGTGAAATCTTCCTCGAGTTTCTACAACACTTACAGAATGGGTAGTTCACAGTAAAAGGTGTAAGCATAACACTATCAAAGGGTGTGATAGCTAAAGTTTCCGGGCTATCAGTAGAAGGAGCAGCATGGCCTAAAAAGCACATAATGTTACATGACACGGTGGAGATTTTCAAAGATGCAGGTGCAAAACTAACCTGAAAGGGGAAGGGCATTCAACTATCCTCTCTGGGAGGACCATGAAGCGAATTGAAAAGTGTCGTCCAGAAGTACATTAACTGTGATGGTTGACAGGATGTGGTAAAACTATGACAACTTAAAATCTTAGCTATTTTAAAGCAAAATCTTACTGTCAATTTGCCATTTTTCTTAAATTCATTATTGCATGATATAACTGATAGAGTAATACAGGCTAAACATTTTGATACTGTAATGAGTCATCCTGGTTTGACCAGTAGGAGGAGGAACCTAATTCTAAACCAAATCAGGAGGAGGAACCCAATTCTGAACCAGAACAGGGGGAAGAACATGATTCTAACCCAGAAAATGAAGTAGGGCCTTCTCAAACACCACTTATGAGCCCTCGAGATGATTTCTTGCAGGACTTTGAGGAAGGGATGGCTCAGGTTCTTGCAAGTTTGAATGCATATATGCACCTCGAAGGATCACTTGACCAGAACCTGAGCAAAGCCCACCTCTCAGGAGATTCTAGTCACACAGAAATTTTGCCTTCCCTAGAAGTTGCAGACCGGGAAGAGGAAGTGGACACAGAAATAATTCATGAATCTGATAACTAGTCAGGTGACATGGTTATAGTGGAACATAGCCAAGATGAGCACCAAGAACCCTTAGATACAAAGCCTATTGATAAACCTGTTCCTAAAAAAGATGGTTCTCAGAAGAAGTGGGTAGCCGAAATAAATTTAAGGAAGCTGAGGTAGAAATACTAGAAGCTTCAGAAGATGATTAATCAACTACATAGGGAATTAAAAGAGATTGCAAATAGGAAAGATGAGAGCACTACTCCCAAATTAGCCACTGTGATCACACAAACATAAATATGTGAAGGTAAGGCAATAGGAACCCAAACCGAATCTATTTCTACTCAGACGGTCGCCACACAAACAAGCCCTCACATAGATTTGATAGATATGGTTGTTTAGATGGAGGAATTATCCTCTCATAATAAAAACACCCAGGCAGAGGAAATATTCAATGACGCTCCATCAAGAAGTAATCCTATTCTTCTAGAGTTACAGGAGGAGTTGGTACAGACCCAACTTGCTTTAGCACAATGTAAGAAGGAGACAGTCCCTCTGCAAAAGTATCAGGAGTTTAAAAAACAATTCAAAGAATTGACCACAACTGAGAGTGAAACTTTTGATAAGTCAAGGCAGGAGGAAGAAATGGTGAGGAAAGTAAAATCTAAGCTAGATAAGGTCATGGATCAGATCGATGCTATTTTCTCTTTATATTTTGATGTCTTATCTTGCAGGTCTCCTGCTACAAATTATGCTATGTTTTTATTGGAAAGATATTTACTATTGAAAATTAAAGCTGTTAAGGCCGACAAGTCAATTGAATTGAAGACAAATGATGAACTCATAAAATGCTGTAAGGAGCATGGGATACAAGTCCAACATCTTCTCTGTGAACTCTATTTGCATAATTTTTTACTAGAAGGGGAGGTGGATAATAATCCTAGCCCTTTTGTTGGGGACATTAAGCTCCAGGCCTTCATTTCCTTCACAACGAACCAACTCAAGTGGTCCAGGGCTTATAACACCTTTCAAAGGAAAGAACATAGACCAGATTTTTAGGTAAGGGGTGAGCCTACTCAACCCTTGCATCTTTTTGTTAAACAAAGAGGTTCATGAAGCAGGAGGGAGTAATTAAGACTCTGGGGCCTATACATAAAGAAATTGTGCAAGCAGGAAGGGCGTATTTCTTATCCATACAGGAAAGGTCCTTACTTGCATCCATACAGAGATGGATGGCCTCTACCAATAGTGTCCGGAATAGAGAACTGTTTGGTAACATGAATTTTAAAGCTACTACAGGCTGTTTTGTCACATGCAGTAATATTATCTTGAGGGAAGGACCATATTGGCTAGGATGTCGATTTAGGAGCCCTATTATTTGGTATCCTCCTGAAGGATATCATTTTGATTATGACTTGCCTGAAGGTCATGAAGGGATAGCCTTTGCAAATTTAATACAAAATAAAGGTTTTAGGTTGTATAAAGAAAAGGTCTTTCTTGCTTACTCTTCAACTGCATTACATAATAACTACTTATTTTCATGCGGACATGAAACAAGGTAAGCAAGGGAGTATGTTGGGCCGTGAAACATGTATAAATTTACCCTTTATTACACTATCATTTTCCTCCTTTTTATGCATTTGTGCCATGATGTAATAAGGTTTTGATAGAATTTCGATAAGAAGTGAACGGAACTACTTTTGATGTGATTTGGCTGTCAAAACTAACTTTCGTTGCTTTTTATGCAGAAATTAACGAATGGAACAACTGCTGCTCAAACTATTAAACAACAAAGGTTGAACAAGGAGAAAAGAGCGCGTCTTGTGTGATCAAATTGAGAAGTGAATCAGGAGGATCAACACAAGATGGAAGATTATCTAATAATAGTATTTATTTGTGAATTCCTCAAGATCTCCTGATCCTAAGGAATCACATTTATCTCTTTTCCTCTTTGACTATAAGAGGGGAAAAATGAATGGAATAGGGAGACATAACCTTTCAAAATTTTACTTCAATTGTAAATTCAATATACAGAGCGTTATTCTGAAGGATACATCGTGTTGTAATGACATTTGAATTTGATGAATAATATATAATTCGCATTGCTGTTCATTCGCGATATTCTGAAGTAATTAAGCAGTAATCACTGGCGGCTTGGGCCTGGTCACTAGTGGATTTGATTGTTGTTCCCTGTTATATTGTTTTAACTTTCATTTACAACAAGTTTAATTACTCAGTTTTATAGATTTACGATTGATTTACTTTCATTAGTGTTGATATTGTTGCGTTAATTCTTATTTCTGTTGATTGGCTTCATTTATTTATGTCACAGATTGATTTAATTATTAGGTAAGAATCATTTCTTGTTAATTGAAAGCCAAAGTGTTATTGGTTAGATCAGGTGTATTACTTTTATGCACAAGTTTAGATTCAGCCGAAAGAGCTCTATTATCGCTACGGTGCACACGGTTGATGCAATTGCAATTAGGACTTTTTGATTAAGATTGGGTTTTGGTTCTTGAATAGGTTAATTTTCTTGAAGTTACAAGCTTGATATTTATAGTTGATCCGTTTACTCTTGTATTGAAATCAATAAGATATTACTCTCTGTAGATTCAATGATTCTCATCACTTGCACATATTGTGTACACTCTTGAAACAAAAAGACTTACCCAGGTCAATAATTAATGTGAGGCATTTGGGAGTTAGAAGAGACACCTTATATGCACCCAACAACGCCATCGGCTATGTCGACTCTTGAGGTGCTTCAAAGCTACCCATCACAACTAAAATCTTTGATGTCGGCTATTGGGGGTATTGATCCCACTGATTCCAATTTGATATGTTTTGATCTAGAGAACCATGTTCTGCACCTGCCTCATCAAATTGCCTTTCTCATTTAGTTAATCATCAATGAGAAGACCATCCACAGGATTGTCATCGATGAAGGTTCTTCCACCTACATCATGCCAATCACATGTTGGAAGGCTATTGGTTATCCTGCTTTGAACCAATCCCCGAACACTTTGGAAGCTTTCAATGGGCGTGATTTGCGACCCCTCGGTTTCTTACCTAACCTTGCCATTACTCTGGAAGGTAGAGATTGTTGATGCTAATCTCAATTAAAATCTTCTACTCGGTTGGAGTTGGACCCATGCTATGCATGTTGTAGCCTCCTCCCTATTCCTCATGATTCGTTTTCCCCTTCAAGGGAATATTGTCACTATCAATCAACAACCCTTCTTTGCCTCTTCCTCCTTGGATGGTAATGTTCCGTGCGTCAAGCACAATGGTGCTCCCTATGAGAGTGTGGGGGAAGGTATTTTTAAATATTTTTCCTTAATGGGAATTTTTCGACTCCCACCTCCTCATGTTGCCTCTGTCAACATGGTCTCGGTCAAGGCTGACCCTTGGGTCATACCTTCACCAGATCTTGTTGCTACCTTGGGAGAGATTATGCCACTTAGTCCTGCCGAAATCAATTACGTGGAAATTGTTTCTACATCAAGTTCCACCTCCTCTGTCTTTTGTTTTGAATACCTCTCTTGATATGTATTCTTAATCCCCATGGCTTGGAGCTTTGGAATCGGTTGATCCCTTGACTGAGACTTTCCTTGTTGACGAAGGTATCATCGAAGTAATGTCTCTTGAGGAACCACCTTGGACCGATACTCATTATCATTCCTCGTTCCTGCCTAGCCCAACAGTCATGTCTATGTGCCTTAAGAAGTCTTCTTCTCAGCCACCTATTGACATGTCAGTTTCTCCTACCATTGTCAAGATATTTCAACTAAGGGCACCTTTATCCCATCGTGGATTCATGATTTTTCTCCCTCCCTGAGTTTTTCCAGTTTCCCATTCTTGCAATGGGGTTGTCATTTGACTCATAACCCTCTCTCACCGAGGAGGCATGGGAGCAAAGCCTCATATGACTTCCACTCCATTATTTGACTGAGTCAATGCTTACTCCTAATGGTAACGGTAAAACTCTGATGTTCATCTATGTTGATTGTTTACCCGAGTCCACGCATGGACTTTCTCAAGCAGTACTATGCTTAGGTCATCTTTCATGGTTACTTGTGTACATTAGTGCATCATTCATTTTTGTGCAGTGTGGTTTGGTGTGTTAGTTTTCAAAAATCTTTCCCGTTTACTATGTTTTCCTTGCTTTGCAGATGTCTGTGACTCCCCACATCAGTTTTGCTGATGGTGCTTTCCATAGTAATTGGAACTTATCATCCATAGCATGGGCTATTTATGACCCTAACAGTGAGTTGATTGACCTTCAAGGTATCTGTTTAGGTTGCACAACTAACAACATTGCTGAGTACAGTGCGGTACTTGAACTGTTGTCAGAAGCCATTGCTCTTGACATTTGAGAGTTGGTTGTCAACCTGGATTCACAACTTGTCGTCCTTGAACTCAACGGGCAATATTCTGTCAGAAACCCTCAAATATTGAGAATGTATCTCCATATTCGTCTACTGGAAAGGAATTTTGATTACATTACATATCATCATATTCCAAGCCGCATGAATACATTGACAGATGCATTAGCTAATTATGTGTTGGATATACATTTACGAAACATGTGAAAAGATAAAACAAAACATATATATAATATATATATATATATATAATTTTTGATACATCAAAACCCCAAAAAATAATGTGTGTCCAAAATAAAATCAACGGCTCGCAACCTAAAAAATGTAACTGTTGGACCTAGGAACTAATCAGTATGGTGATCATGGTAGCATGAAATGGCTTGTGCAACATGAGTCAGCAACCGGTGGATCCGATTTGATACTCCCACCGTGTGTCTGTGGTACTGGAGAGGAATGTCTCCCACCCGAGCATACTCTGGGATAACACGAGTCAACCCCTCAAGGTTCCTCGTGGTCTCCTCCTTGTTGTAACTCCCCTCCTGATAAGGAGCGACAACGTCAATCGAGCGAGTGACTTGTTTGGCTATTGGGGACATCCCAGCAGGACTCTTTAGTCCAATGTTTGCATTAACAAAATGAAATGTTATAAACACACACACACACACACATATATATAAATTAAAAATCAAAAAACTAAAATTGATTTTTTACCTTCATTGTCAAAATCCTCTCCATCTGGTAGCGACATATCCGGATCTTCACGGGAGTCGGTGCCACTGTATGGCTAGTCCTCCATGACGATCTTCTGTTGTCGTAGCCATGAAAAGAATGTAGGTTTGTACGAAATGTGCTGGCCCTCAGTGATCCTGGGCATCAAATGACTCCAGTGGGCCATCTGTGGGTCGGGTGGCATGGGAGGATCTACCTTAGTCAATTGGCACTAGAACATTGGCACCCATTCCAAGAAAAGGTCACTAGTACGGATCCGAAGAAAAATTTCTTGAAATTCCTTGCCTTAGCTTTGGTTAGCTAGCATTTTATGTTGATCTTCATGACCTTGGCCTAGTTGAAGATCACCAGTGCAATGCAGTCAATGGCATACAAGAATTTCGACTTATTAGTCTCATGCACTCCCTGGGACCTCACCACTCTATTGATAGTCAACAATAGCACTCTCAGTGTCAGATCCTAAATGGTGGAAATCTCAATATTGCCACTCGTGGATTTGAGGGCTTCAGGGCAATGTTCGACAAGCAACATGGAAATGCTTACCCCAATCGGTTGTGACCTGTAAAAGTTTTTTAGTTCCCCTCGTTGGGACAAGTACTATGATGAAATATATGTCTGAAGTTTAAAACTCCAGCTCCTAGTCACCAATGACAAATATCTCCTGATTTATGTCCTAGAGACTAATGAGGTACTGAAGCAACTCAGGTTGGGCTCGCATCCTTGGGGTGAGAAAGAATTTGAGGAGCCCATAGGCCATCAAAGCTTCCAGGGAATTTGGATCATTCAGTTCTTGGGCATCCAGATCCTCGTGTTCCCGTTCTTTACAGTCTACAATTTTCAGTGATTCTTTCCTGCAAAAACCATAGATTTAACGCAATAATCATTTTTGACCCAAAAAATTCAAATTCCAATGGTGGTTTTAAGCAGAAATTGGTTTTTTCCCTACTCACAGTGATGGCGGACCTATTTTAAAATAGTTGCGCTGACGACGCAATAGGTCATCTTAACTACCCTCGGCCGGTGCGATTCCGTGCCCGGAAGTTGCGTTGACTGAGGGTGAAAAACTTTTAATAAATCCTCACTCAAATATCCGAAAAATGGTTAAAAATAGGAATAAATGGTATGAAAATAAAGCTCAGGGCTTTGGATCTTACCTGTAACTAGCAGCTTGACGAATGACTTCCCAGATCTCTCACAATCTGCTCCGAAACAATTAGGGCAAAGTGAGTAAAAAATCTTTCACAATAAGGTAAAATAGTAAATGGTAAAAAAAAATTTACTTTTCCTCCTTTTTATTTAGTTTTTCATGAAATATTAGGTTTTTGTAAATATTTTGACCTATTTTGTCTCACCAAGCTATTCATAGTTGTATCTCTCTAGTTGTGTGAGGGATAAGTGTGAATTTGGTTTAGTGTGAAGTCTAAAGGGAATAACCTTAAAACTATCATTGTTGAGGCCATCATGAAATGCTAATGGAAGTGTGTGGGAACCTAGTTTTGTTGGAGGAGAATGACAATGTCAAGGCAATGGTTGTAATCTCTTCTTGATTCAATATATATGAAACTATCGATTGATTTCCTACATAATGTGTCATATTACATGTTTATGGCTTAATGTTTCTTAACTTGTTAAGTAGGTTGAATTACAATTTTTCTATTATCATGATTGTTGTTTGCTATTGTTTACTTGTTTCAGGTGTTCGAAGAAGGAAACAAGAGATAGTTGGAGCGAGCAAGCAAGGACATCATCAAACGGGATAAGCGTACTAAGAGGTAAGCCCTCTTAATTGGTTCTAACCTAAGGAAATATTCCATAGAATGTATCGGTTGTGGCTAGACCCATTATCGGGCTAGAGGAATTGTTTGTAACCACACTCATAATTTTAACTCACCACATTGGTGACCAGTGAATTTCCACAATGATGACCTAGATAAGTGTTGCAACAGATTAACGAGCTGGTTAACCCGTTGCGACACTTCTATGGGTCGCCTTTGTGGCAACTCATTATCACTGTTGCGGAAACTCACTTGTCATTGTTGCAACAACTGACTTGTCACCGTTGCAGCGACTAATTGAAACTGTTTTAATAGAATAAGTAGCAACAAAAAATGGGACTGTAATGAAATTTGGTAGGAAATTAGCTCTCCTCATTGAATACCTCTGCTCTGCGTTCTCTAACTAGTAAATTGTTAGAAACCCTTAAACAACGTCACATAAATCTATTAGGCAGAGAAAAAATAATGTATAAAATTTATAGAAAATGCAAATAATTTGTAAAAAGAACAAGTAAAATTACCTTTACAAATGGTAACCCTGTTTGCAAACTAGTAACCCTTCCCGCCTATGGTAACCCTATCGTCGATTAGGCCTACTCCGAAAAAAATGGAGATATTTTTCTCTGTATCTCTTGGAAATAATTCCATGGGAACTAATTCAAAAGGAGAAATGACTTGGTGGGAGGGTAGAAAAGGAATAGGTGGGATGGCAAATTTCTAAAAACAATTTGCAAAATGAAGATGGAGTCCAATGAAGATTGTTGGAGTAGGTAAATTATTCAAAATGGTATGCACAATGAAATTGTTGTTAGCTCTAAATTATTGAGTCGACCAAATGAAATGGGGTATTCGTGGAGAGGGATCGATGACAAAAGAGGGAAGGGCTTTGTCTTGCCACACACGATAGGTTGAAAAAATATGAAAAAATCTGTCGACTCATATGGACCCATAAATTTGGAATTCAATCTTCAAAATTCATTCACCACTTGTAACCATTCGAAACACAACCATTGATGAACTCTGCGACGGGAAAAGGATTTATCCCGTCGAGGAGCTCTAGCTGGAGGTGACGACAACAATGACGAGGGCATATACATTGACGAAGATTTGGAGATGGAGAAAATTTTGTTTCATTCATAGGGACCACATCATGGAGGAGCTCGCTAGAGGAACCTCACCAGTGAGGGGGCATGAAACATGAAGAGTGTTTCGTCAACCCATTAGCCTACTCCATACACTAATATTTTTATATCAAACAAATATTATGGAAGAATTTTATGTACAACCAAAGTCTGATGTTTGACCACTCTCTTAGTACAGGCGTGTATAAATAATAAATTTATCAAATTATTGGTACAAATTTTCATTAATTTGAAGAATTTTTTTCATTTTTCATTTTTCATTTTTAATTCATTTTTCCCTTGACAATTCTATTATATCTAATTACAATTAATCAATTCAAATTTAAAATGTTTCAAAATTATTTTTTTATTTTTTAAAATATTTAGTTTAATATTAATTTTTAATATACTTAATAAAATCTATTTAAAAATTCAAAAACTAATTAAAATTCAGAGCCCAAACTGATTATAATATACTCTATCGCAAGTATAAAAATATCATCTCACATTTTATAGTTGGCAAGTTAGAAATCCATTTTTAATTATAAGATAAATTTGTAATTTTAAAATTTAAAAGAATTGAGACACCAAAGATGCATGGAGTGAGAGACAAGAAAAGTTGCCAAATTGAGTTGCCTACTGTTGATGCCTCGAAAATCGCTGCAACAACAATGGGGGATAACCACCCGGTCCGGACCTTAAAGCAGCTCCTTTTCCGTTTGGTGTGGTGGCTCCGACTGGTTTAGCTAGGTCCAGTTACCTTCTCCCTATTGCTATTGGTTTATGATGTATCTTTACCTACCAATAGACAGGGATATCAGATCACTTCTTCTTGTTGATCAGGCAAGAGAATGGCGCTTAAGCTGATTTGGGTTTAGCCAAGCCACAACTAAAATTTTGCCTCTTTGGGAAGAGGACTTAAAAGAATGTAGAATTCACTCTAAATGCAAGCTTATTCTATGATGTAAGCAAAAGAAACTAATCTAAATCCTATCTTAATTAGGCAGATATAGATCTAACCCAACTAAGAGCAAGATAATTAAAGTATTGGGATTTAAATATGTCTTGTTTATAATGAATATCAAGTTAATGAAGTAGTTCAATTAACTGATATTATGGATATCAAAACACATCCTATTAAGACCTCTTAACTGAAATAATAAACCAACAACACTCAGGAAGTAGTTCACATAAATGATATTGATTATCAAATCAGTAAATCCAATAATTAAACAATAATATGTGGAAATAGTTTACAACATATTACCATTCAGTAAATCAGTTTTAATAAGGCAGATTTCTGAGTAAATAGTTACTCAGAAATCAGAAATTAATCCATAAGAACAGAGATACTTGATAACAACATTGAGACAAACTACCCATATTGACAATAGTGCACAAATATGAATAAAATGACACATTCCTGTTACAATAAAAATGAAACTGATATTTGAAACAGTAGTATTAAAAATACCAATTTATTGCATCCATTTCTCTGACCTTGGTCTCCAACAGTCCTTTACATTGCTTGAACTTCTGCCTTCAAAACTAGAGTCACAATAGTGCAAACTCTACCCCTCATACATAATTCAAGATACAAAGGAAAAATCCTCAATAATCACCAGACCTGAGATTTTCTCTCCTCTCTCCTACAACTCTAAATTCCTATTACAGTAGTGCTTTCAGGAGTCTAAAATTGCAGAGGAGAGCAACCCCCTCATTACATTCTGCAATCTATTATTTATACTATTTGCAAAGGAATTTTGGAGAGGAGAGTTTGTTGAAGAGAAATCTGCCAAACATAATTTTATTTGTTCATAATTCCAATCTTTAATTGTTCGAGCATTCTCATTGCTTGAAATCTTTTTCTCCATATCTCTTCTACTGTTTTCTAGCAAGAAGAAATCAAAATAAATTAAACTGCAACAATAAAATCAAAATAGCATTGCTGGCATTTAAATAAAATTCAATAAAATTCTATTTAAATAAATAATTGAAAATAAAATATAAGCTCTCTATTGATGCTTGGGATGGTTTGATTGGCAAAGGATATCATTGACCAATGGATCTGCAATTAGAAGAGTCTTTGGACAAATGAAATTGAAGAAAATAACTCAGAAAATTGATTTTGTTTTCAAAATTCGGAGCCTCATCTTCTACCTGATTTTTGACCCAATAAATGATTAAATCTGTTGGTGAAATCTCCTCCAAAATGTTCTCCTTGATTTTCTCTTTCCAATGAGTCATCCTGGGCCTCATTTGGCCAAGTATAACTCAAACTATGAGCCTCCAAAGTTGATGGGTCAAATCTAGCATGAATCTGGAAATTCTGTCGCTGGGCTAAAAATGTTATAATTAAAAACTAATCCTAAATTA
>APFE031467145.1:148729-181644 GCA_000404065.3 Pinus taeda
TTATTTGATTAAAAATCTAGGGTTTATGTATGAATATATACATATTAATAGTATTATTATTAAATTATTTAAAGGGTTGGAAGATAGGGAAGAGGATTTATAGTAAATTCTCACTTATGGTGGTATTTTATAAATAGTTTTGGTTTTTCTGTTATTCTGTATAGCTAGGATCAAAGACTTCGAAACATATAAGAATATCTATAATTTTAGTTCGAACATTCAGTGCTATGATTTTAGGCTTTTCGGCATGAGAGGCGTGGAGAGTTTTAGAAAGAACTTCATGCAATTGAAAAATTTAACAAATTCAATACACGATTTTCACACATCGTGAAGAAATGTTAAAAAAAATAGTTAATCAGGTTGACTTCAACTATAGCTATGGGTTATATATCTTTCATGTTAGTCTCTAAAAGAAACATAATTGACCACCTGAGCTTCGATATACCCTTGTTACTCAACAGAAGATAGAGGTTCTACCTAATACCTGGCAATTATGTTTTTTAACGGCAACATATTGAGTAACAATATGAAATATGAACAAGTACCAGTGTTCATAAAGTGACAATCAGACATAGATAATACCATGATAAGTAAAAGATGTCAGCTTAAAATTCATAGTTCACACCTCCACTGCTAATTGTTTATTTCCGTCAATGTCTACTCATTTAATTGTTTCTCTAAATGTCTACTCATTTGACAAAGAAACTATATTGATATGTTTTTTATTTTTATTTTTACATCGAAGGTGTTTTCATTGCATGGGTTGGGTTGGGAAAACACTGTTCATCCCAGCCAATCCCCATCTCCAATTTTCGTTGTCGCCTATTGAGTTAAAATCTAACACGTGGAAAGCTCCACTGGTTTCACATGTCGTTTGAGGTTTTCTTCCCAACTAGTATTGTATGAGCATAGACCATTGCTTGCCTTCACGCCTCTGTGCACAAAATGTTATGCAACCAGCTCACAAAATAGAAGAAAAGATAGATTAGTGACCTCAAAATCAACCTCTTCGAGGGGGCAACCTCCTTTACATTACACAAATGATCAATTATTGGATGATACAAATGACAAAACCTCCTTTATATATATAGAAGTCTAAGGGGTCACAATATGATCAAAGCCAACATAACAATAATAATATAAGGGCACAACAATAACAATAGTGGGCTTCTATGAGGCACAATAATAAAAATATGGGGACAATAGGGGCATAACAATAACAATAAGGGCTACAATGATAATAGTAATGGGGGAATCACTAGTATTATAGGGACCTAATATGCCCCTCTCCTTCAAAAAATTGTTGTCCTCAACACTTGACTAGTTCTGGATGCTTCTATATAAAATTCTCACCCTCCCATGTGGAATCTTCAGTGGGTAAGTTCTTCCACTTGATGAGATACTCCGAAATTGATCGATTTCATAGCTCTCAAGTTCTTGTTTCTGTGACTTCTTCAGGTTCCAATATGATATTTCCTTTCTCTTCAAGTTCTGGTAGTATTGTTTGAATTGGGAGTTTGTCACCTATAGCCTTCTTTAAGCATGAAACATGGAAAACTGGTTGCACTCAGGAAGCTGCAGGAAGCTCCAATTTGTATGCCATATTACCAATCTTTTGCAACAACTTGTACGGACCATAATACTTTGGTGATAATTTATTATCCTTCTTAGATTGTTTGAGGGACATTTTCTTATATGGTTGTAGCCGTAGGAATACCTAGTCACCTGCATCAAAAATTCTTTCACTACGATGTTGATCTGCCTATTGTTTCATTCTATTTTGTGCCAAATGAGGTTATCCTTTAAGAGTTTGAGAGCTTGTTGTTGATGCTCGATGCGATATTCCACTACTTGAACCTTAGAATTTTCTCTTAAATATGATGTGATGGACGGTGGATGGTATCCATAAAGTTCCATAAATGGGGTCCCTTTTGCTGCAATATGGAAGGAAGTTTTATACCACCATTCCATGAGAGACAACCATTTGAGCCATTGTGTCTGTTTATCAGATACAAAGCAATGAAGGTATCCTTCCAAACATTTGTTTACTAGCTCAGTTTGCCAATCAGATTGAGGATGATAAGATGAGCTATGAGCTAACTGAGTACCAAGACAAGAAAATAAATATGTCCAAAAATTTCCCGTGAAAATGGGATCTCTGTCGCTTACAATAATCTTTGGGTTCCCATACATAGATTTTGAATTGTTTCCACAAATGCAGTAGAAACTGTATTGGCTTTAAATGGATGCGATAATGCACAAAAGTGTGCATACTTGGTAAGTTTATCAACTACCACCATGATGACACTCTTTCCTTCATACTTAGGTAAGCATGTGATACAATCCATTGAAACCTCCTCCCAACGTTGGCTTGGAATGGATAAAGGTTGTAATAGACCGTGGGTCTTAATTGTTTCAACTTTATTTTGTTGGAAAACCAAACATTCCACCACAAACTTTTGAAGATCCTATTTAAGGTCATCCCAAAAAAGTCCTTCTTAACCTTGTGGTAAGTTTTTAAAAATATTGAGTTCCCTCCTAAGGGAGAGGTGTGTAATTCCATATGAATATTTTGTTTGAGTTGGGAATTATTACATAGGTATAAGCGATCTTTGTACCATAACAAATCATTTTTCCAGCTATATGTATCAAATGTACTCGGATCTTATTGTAACTTTTGAATGAGTGCCAACACTTCTTTGTCATTCTTCCATTCATCCCTTGCTTCATTTATCCAATTTGGTTGGATAATAGAAATGGCAAAAAAAAATGTTTCCACATCCTCATCCTTTCTTGAGAGTGCATCTGCCGCAACATTTTGCTTCCCTTTTTTGTAGATGATTTTAAATTCATAACCCAAAATCTTTGTGACCCATTTTTGCTGCTCTTCTAAAGATAATATTTGTTTTAAAAGGTATTTAAGACTATCATGATCAATTTTTACCTTGAAGTGTCTTCCCATTAGGTAGGGTCGCCATTTATTAAGTGCATTTATTATTGCCAACATTTCCTTCTCATAAATATCTTTGTGTAAATACTTTCCTTTGATTGGATGAATTTCAAAAGAAATGGGTCTTTCTTCTTGCATTAAAACAACACCAATTCCATTTCTCGAGGCATCACATTCGACAATAAAGGTTTTTGTGAAGTCCAGCATAGCTAAGACTAGTGCTTGGCACATTGCCTCTTTAAGATGTTCAAAGGCCTTTGTTGCTTCTGGAGTCCATGAAAATGCATCTTTCTTCAATAATGTTGTTAGAGGTGCTGTTATTCGCCCATAATTCTTAACAAACTTGCAATAATACCTTGTCAACTCGAGAAATCCTCGCAGATGCTTTATGGATGTGGGAATTTTCCATTTGTTAATGGCTTTAATTTTTCTAGGGTCCACTTGCACACCTTCATGAGATACAATATGACCTAGATATTCCACCTCTTGTACTCCAAAGAAACATTTGGAGCTCTTTGCAGATAATTTTTTCTCCTCCAATAGTTTGAGCACCCTGTCAACATGTTGAACATGATCCTTCGAAGACTTGCTATAGATTAGTATATCATCAAAAAATACTAAAACAAATTTCTAAGGAAGGGTTTGAAAATGGAATTCATCAAACCTTGAAATGTAGAAGGTGCATTAGTAAGGCCAAAAGGCATGACCAAAAATTATAATGACCCTCATGAGTTATAAATGTTGTTTTTGGAATGTCTTCAGTCTTCATTTTGATTTGATGATATCCTGAATGAAGATCCGATTTGGTGAAGTAAATTGATCCGTGCAATTCGTTAATGATAGGAATGGGAAATTTATCTTTAATAATGAGCTTGTTGAGCTCCCTATAATCTGGACACATGTGCCATGACCCATCCTTCTTGTGCACCAATACTACTAGAGTTGAGAAAGAACTTTGACTAGGTTGAATTATACCAGCGTCTAACATTTCTACAACCATATGTTGAATTTCACTCTTTTGGGCATAGGGATATCTATCAGGCCTAATGTTTGAAGGAACACTTCCTGGAATCAAATGAATAGCATGATCACAATCACGAATAGGTGGGAGGCCTTTGGGAGTCTCAAATACCTTGGAATGATTTTCCAAGACTTTTTGGAGATCTGGAGAAATAGATGATTTCGATGTGGGAAACTCTAGCGAACATAATTGTGCAATTACACCTCGTTTTTCTTTCTTTAGAAGATTTTTAATTCCGTTAGAGCTAATTATCTTTCCTGGTTTCCTTGTGATACCCCTTAATTGAACTTGCTTTCCTTCTGAAGAAAATTTCATGAAAAGTTCTTTAAAATTAAAATCTCTTGTACCCAAGGATTGTAGCCATTGGACTCCTAGTACAACATCAGCACCACCAATTGGAATGGAAAGCATTGGGCTATTCAATACATATTCTCCCATGGATAACTTGATATTATGGCACTTTCCAGAGCAATTTATGGTTCCTCCACTTGCAACCATCACTTGACACTCTGGTGCTAGATATAGGGAGTAATTCAATTCCTTGGCTATCTTACAATGAATACAATTATGGGTACTCCCTAAATCAATCAACATTATTACCTTTTTCTTCTTCATATGTCTTTCTATCTTGATAGTTTGAGTAGTGGTAATTCCAACCAATTCATTACAAGATATGGTCAAATTCATTTCTTCTTTCTCTAAGGTTTGTTCCTAGTGTATATCCTCTTCTTTTGATGTTTCTTGTTCCTTTTCTTCCTCCTCTTCACAACTTATGTAAAATAATTTCTTCTCAGCACACCTATGACCTTTAGTGTATTTGTTATGACAATTGTAACAAAGCCCTTTTTCTCTTTGTCTTCCAATTGTTGTGGTGTCAACCTTGTAGGTTGTGGAAGGCTATGGGAAGCAACACTTACGTCTTTATAGCTGTGAGTGGTAGGCTTCCACATGGCCATAATTTTGCTTTCCATATTTCTTGCCAACTTGAATGCCTTCTCCAATGAATCAGGTTCCCAAAGGCGAACCTCATGTTGGATGTTATCCTTTAAAGTCCCAATGAACACATCAATCCTATGCTCCTCTGGATTATCTTTTACCCTTATATTCAATTTTTGGAAGTCCTCAATGTGCTCCATCATTGAACCCTTTTGTTTGAGATTTATCAATTGGCTATAAAAAGTGTTGCTTTTTGTACCCTCATAATGTGTTATCATTTCTTCCGTAAAAATTACCCAAGTGACAATTTTTTTACAAGAGCAAAGCCATCAATACCATACAAACTGATTTGGTTCCAAATATAAAGTTGCAATGTGTACTTTTTGTGTGTTTTGGACATTATGGAGATCAAAATATTGCCCCATCTGTAGTATCCATGTTATGAGATCCTTGCCATCAAACTTCATCATATCAATCTTTGGAACATGGTGGGTCTTCAATCCATAGTTAGAGTCTATGAACTCATGATTAACACTTCTTTTGTTCTCCTCATGAGTTTACTTTCCTACCCTTTCGCCATTAGTAAGCATTTCTTGTAGCAAATTTGCCAAATATGTCTTCAAATCTTCCATGTTGCCTTTAAGTTTTTCTACTATGCCTTCCATTTTAGCTTCCATGCATGTCTTCAAATATTCCATGTTGCCTTTAATTTTTTCTTCTATACCATCCATCTTAGCTTCCATGCATTTCTTTAAACCACCCATCTTAGCTTCCATGCCTTCCTTTAAACTATTCATCTTAACTTCTGTTACTTTTTGTCAAAGTGAATTTTGTTGCACTTGGTCTTGTAATTTTGATATATCATGTTGCATTTCTTCCTCTTCTTCATGATTCATGTTAGAGAGTTTCAAGTTGCTTACTAGGTGTTTCCATTTTCTTTCTTTGGGGCATTAATTAATGATAATAATTCTTTACTATTCCCTTTGAATTCCTTCAAACTAATTTTTCAAACCAAACTTATACAAAATTTTAAAAAAACTACACACCTTTTTTCACTTTGTAGGAGCTTGATATTGAATATGTTGTATCTCTGTAATTTTAGATCTCCGATGTCTGAAATTATGTCTTGCGGTAGCCCTCTGAGTTCTCTTTCCAATCCCTCAAGTCTGATCAATATTGGATTCTCCAAGGAAGAGTTATGCCAAATTTCCCACAGTGACCTTATTATAGACTGATTGAGTAGAGCGAACTTGTACGAGGTGCCATTGTCACTGTTTTGACCTTAGGACCTAAAGCTGATAAAAAGAAAACTATAGGTCATCCTATATCTGTAACTTGCGAAATTTCAATCCAATGCTCATAAAGAAAGTTATGATGATTTTCCCCAGGTCATCTGTTTGAGATATAATTCAGGATCCTGGAAAAACCCTAACTTCCTTGGATCATATCTCTGAAAATATAGCAAGACAAGATCTAAAATTTGGAACTGAAGTTTAGAGAGATTTTCGCTCAAATGTTTTTTTTTTAAAGGTTCTGAAACACCGCAGAAAAAAAATTATGGAGAAAATGCTACAATGACCTGTTTGGAATAGCGAAACCCTAGAATCCAAAGCTTTGATACCAAATGTTATGCAACCAACTCACAAAATACAAGAAAAGATAAATTAGTTCCTTCAAAATCAACCTCTTTGAGGGGGAAACCTCCTTTACATTACATAAATGAACAATTATTGGATGATACAATTGACAAAGCCTCCTTTCTATATATAGGAGTCTAAGGGATCATAATATAATCAAAGCTGACATAACAATAATAATATAAGGGCACAACAATAACAATAGTGGGCTTCTATGAGGCACAATAATAATAATAAGGGGACAATAGGGGCACAAAAATAATAATAAGGGCTACAATGATAATATTAATGGGGGAATCACTAGTATAATATGGATCTAACAAAAAATAACAGAGGCCAAAAGGGTTTTTCCAAACCAATATATAATAATAGAGGCCAAAATGGTTTTCCAAAACCAACAATTGTTAAGCTTACATTAAGCCTGTGATTCACACCATCATAGATTATCCATGCCCTTAAACCCTCTCCATTTTTCAGACTCAACACTCGCTATTCATTGACCAATTTACCATTCTTGTTTGATATAGCAACAAAAATATTAGAGACCATTCTATTGAGATTGATTCCCACACTGTCATTGTTGATATCCTCAAATTTAATGTCCTGGAAGGTGTTGAATTCCATTGTGAACAAAATATTGAAAGTCCTGGACTGTGTCAAATTCCACTGCGAACAAATTATTGAAGGCCTTACCATTAGTGGAAGCATTGAGCATTCCCATGTACCTCATAGAGGATTGTGACAATGAGGTTGATATTAGATTTAGAGTTTGCGTTACAATTTGCCAGTATTAGATGGCCCATCGGATTAATGAATTGAAGGGGAGAATAAAGTATATTAACTACACTGGCAGTAAATATTTCACATATCGCAAATATTTAGTTGATGTGAAAGAATCTTCAAAAGAGAAGAGGAGGAGACAATCAGAATCTGGTCTTCCTAAAAATGCTCATATTGTTTGTAGTATCAAAGAGGAAATTGTTGTTATTTCTAAGAAGTTACTTGAGGAGAATGGTCCTCCAGTCATGGCAACATTCAACAATTATAATAAATTTCAGAGTTATTCCTAATTTCTCTACCAATATATCTACAACGCGACACCTTCCACTCATTTTATTGCCATGTTGTTTCCCGTGAACTAGAAATTTTCTCCCAATAAAGACATGCTAAACATGTGTCCACAGGCAAGGGATATACTGAGAAATACTTAAAGACTTGGGAGCGAAAATGATTTACTAAAAAGAGATCAACTAAAACTGAAAAGTGGATATAATGATGACCATAGCGCCAATCCAAACCAAACTCAAAACAAAAACTTAAAACATATTATCCCTTCCATTTGGCCCAACATCCCTTCCTTACCCAGAACCATGAGCAGCAAACATAGTAGTAATCACAAGGATGGAAGTACAAGGCCTTTAGGAGAAAGAATTAGAGTTGTTAGGTGAGGAAATAAAGATCTTTATTGCTTGTGAGGGTTCTCCTTCTCTACATTGTTCCTTTCACACAGTGAGTTATGTTTCATCCAATTTTGGTTGGAAAATGCTTTAAAGTTTTTAAGATTCTCTGTAGTCTAATGGTTTGATTTATACTTACATAGGATTTATTTTAATGAGAATGGTGAAAGCTTCACTAGGTTTAGTGATAAGGGAAAGGTATTGGTGGGAATAAATTACCCATATGTCGAAAATAAAATCCATTCTGGAAACAAGTTTGTGAAAAAACAATCAAACATAATGCAAATGTATATGGCATTAATGCAAAGGAAAATACCAAGAGCACACTTGCACATGTAGTTCATATCATATGCTTGTTTGAGATCTTAATCATAAGTTGTTGGCTTATGGGGGCCTGACCCAAGTTCAGAGTTATTTAGCCAAACAAATCCCTACACTACTGGCCCTTTCGGCATAAGCCTATGGAGCACGGACTAAAGTATCACCTAAAGCAGTATCGGAGGATGCTGGAACCAAGTTTCCACACCGTTGGGATGGTTGTGATGTTGGTTTAGTCCAACTATACTTGCCTTCATGTAGGTTTCTTCGCACTCTATTCCACCCTTCAATACCCTCGTGAATTGTCACAATCAAATTTCGTGCAGCCATAACGAGGGGGTGAAGTCCTTTCGCGTTGATATGGCATCAAACTGTGCTAGTTCCCGAACTAGACTAAGTATGTTACTTATTGTATTGACAGATCTTGATTATCTTCATGTAAATAGATATTCTAAATTGCATTCACTTAATCAACACAATTATACACATTTGTGCATCATATAAGCATTAGAAGTGAAATTCATACCCAATAACAGATGCATAAACAGGAAATAAAGACGTAGAATTGATAGAAATTTCTCTTTATTAATACTTCCAATTGATTACAGACTCGACTCCCCCTATGCACTAAGTTGAAGGGGTCCTCACACTTAGCTATGGAATACTAGGCCTCTGTGCACTCAGCTGCAGAGCCTCTTCCTATGATATGACCCAAAAATAGACTTTACACTTCAGAACTATCTTGCATACATCTTCATTCCTTAGACTTTTTGTGATGTCTTAACTACTTAGAGCTTCGCTCTATTTATACAATCCCTTGGTCCACGGATCATGGGTAGATCTTCTACAGCTGACATTACATTAACAAAATAAGGGTGGACAACCCTATGACTCCTTAACAACTACGCACTCTGCGACCAAAAAATGCGGAGTCTTTACATTGGAATTACAAACTTGAACCAAAATCTAGGCTCTAAGCCCCAAAACTGCCCTTGGGGGATTCCATGCCCAACAAGCCCCCAACACAAACATCATGACTCACCCTCGAGTCACTCTGTAGGTGCATAGATCTTAGCGCAAAGACCTCCCAAATTTGATTAGATCGCTACAAGTTCGGCAGCGCACTGAGCAACTACCTGCTGAACTTCCTCTACACGTTGTTCGGTGACTATTGTCATTGAACAACTGCCCTGAATCCTTTCCTGAGTTGCTTGCAGCTGCATGAGCTTTGCTTCAATGGATGTTGTAATTGTATATGCCTCATCGATCCATGGCTATAGGCGTGATTTCAAAACTGCCTTTTTATGCCGAGAGGCATCCACCTGCTCCTTGAGTGCCTTGGCTTGCTGCATCCTTGCAAGCCTCTATGTAAGGGAAACCGTCTGCGCAGTCCATTTTACCTCATCGTATCTTTGCTATAGCTCGCATGCCTCTTTCTCTAGGCGCTCTATGTTTGGGTCCTCTTGCAGAGTGGCGAGGACCTCGAACTACTGCTCGAACAACTTCATGCAGTCTGTCACTGCATTGTCAACCACCACCATTGCTGTTGTGATCGTGGTGGTGCACTGTTCTCTGACCTCCAACGAAGTTGAAGGCTAAGCCTTCAACTATAGTTATGCGATCTGCAGATTCAACTCTAGCTGAACCTTGGCCATTTTTTCTCTTGCATTGCGCACCCCTGTCACTAACGTTTTGGACGCACACCTCCACTGGTTCCTTTGCTTGGATGGCCAACTCCAGGACCCTCTGGCAGGCTTCCTACACAACCTACACTAGTTGTTTGTTTTGAGCCACTACCTCATTGTGCTGCAGGTTCAACTGCTTAATGTTGATGCGCTGCTCGCTCATTAGCTATAGAGCGTGACTCTCCCTAGCTCGAAGTTCTACAGTGACTCCAACTTGCAAAAGATAGAGTGTCTCCAGAGGGAGTGCAACCATGTTTAACCCGACCCCTTTCAAGCTGCTAACCATAGGTCTGTTGGCCTCATTCTCTGTCATGAGTGCTCCATCTAGTAGAAATATTTTGTTGATCACCCTGGCGTGCATCATTTCTTCAAAAAATGAAGTGCCGACTGTGAGGCTGGTGGACACTGTGCTAGCCTATGGAGTGCACACCTGCAACTCCTATATCTGTGTCTGGAGAGCCCCCAATACCAACTGGTGTTGCTCCTCAAATTGCTAGAGGGCCTCCATGGTGACATCCCTCACCATTTCACTAATATCATGTAGATCACCCTCAATGAGGGTGATTGGGTCGAACAAAATCTTTGAAGCCTTTGTCTTCTTTCGCGGCCCTACCTGCTCCAACGGGCGCAGACGTTTGAGTTCGGTGGATGTTGTCTGCGGGTCTACGCCACCTTGTTCTGTGTTTGTCTTCGGAACAGGTGAAGGTGACTTCTATCCTTCGTTCTCTTCTTTTGCTATTTTCTACTGCTCTACCAACTGCGCAGCATCACGCGGTGCTACTTCTTCTTTCTTGCACTTTTCTTCTAGCTGGGCCATCCGTAGTTTTGTCTCTTGCTTCTTCCACTGCACAACAGACTTCTCTACTTCCACCGCGGAGCCAGCTGGAGCGTGCCACTCAGGCGGCCAAGACTCAAGGACTGCAAATATCACATCGTCAGTCGCCAAGTATGGTAACTCATGCCACGTCTTTGTAGGGTCCTTCTGCGTCCTGATGAAGACATGGTGGAAGTTTGCTTTGAACTCTGCGAAGCTCTGCAGACTGTTGTAGACAGTGGGCGATAACTGCAGCTTGTGATTGATCCCCATCCTGATGTTCATCTCCATGAGCACCCAAAAAATCTTGCTCTCCCTTATCCTCTGTGCATCCCTAGTTTCCCATAGCGAAGCGTACGTCGTTGCCTCTGGAAGGTCCTGCGCGATCGATGGGAACTGGCTATTTTCAGGAAACTCCCATGCCACCAGTACTATCGACAATAGGAGCCATGCATAATGAAATGTTTTTCCCTGCTCATGTGCCTCACGACAATTCACAAGGAACTCACCGCATAGATAGTTTTCCCAGTTGAATTGGACCCCTTTTACACATTGCACTGCTAGTGCAACCACTGGCGCGGGCACCTCATTTGCATGGCACTTTCGCATCACCTTTCCTGCCAATACCTATGTCATGACCTTAACTACAGGGTTGTTGATGTTGGAGATGGCATGCCCTCGCTTCTTCTTCTCCAACTTAAATTTATTTTTCATGGCCTCCGTGATGGCCAAGTCATCACCTTTTCCTTCTGAAATGTTTGTTGGGTCCTGCCCTGCACAAGATAGCCATGTGATCCGATGAATCAGATGATCTGTGATGGGGATGGGTCCTCCAGCCACAAGCACCCATCATGAATCAAGCAGAGAAGCTGCCTAATGATGAAAATGGTCACTAGGGTGCGGTGGTAATGCGACACCCAAGCAGGTTTAGCAACCCTTCTTTCTCAACACCTCTGAGCCATTTATGCTACTCCAACTGTATCATTCCAACCGACACGTCTGTCTTTTGGCACATTAGCTACACAGTTGTTTAATGTGGGAATTTCTCATGGTCCGCGAGGTCCCAATATTCAAATTTCAATACGGAAACCTGTCCGAAGTGTGCTCCCTCAAACACAATATCGTCTGGGAGCAGCAGAGTTTGCAGAGAGATCTTGTTCTCATCTATATCCTTGGGCACCTTGGCTTTACCCTTTCATGGAGGAACATATGCAGGCAACCTGATGAGAGGGTCTGCACCCTGAGTTTTGACTTCCATCTCTACATCCTCCTCCTCCACCAAGATTTCTTCAAACTCTTCCTCCTCATCGGCCTTCAAATTGATAGCCTTCCCCTTTTCCTCCATTATTAGCTTGGCCCTTAGCAGATTTCTAGGTGAGACACGCACTGGTATCATGGCTTGCTTATCTTTCATAGGTCTCAGTGTGCGTGGTGATTTAGGGACCTTTACGATTATTCTGCCACTCTCTGGGGCTTCCACTTCCACAATTTCCTGCCTGGTTTCCTTAGCTGTCACTACGCCTGTGTTCATGGCTTCTTCGGGTGCTAACATAGTGCGATTCCACAGTTCTTTCAATATCTCCGATAATTTCCCAAGCAACGAATTTGCTTTCAGAATATCGAATAAGTCTCGGTTCATGAATATCTAAGTGCGCAATAACTCAGTTCTCAAATTGCCAAGTGTTGTTTGATGGACAACCATTTGTAATTTATAGCACCTTTTGAATTTGAATTCGACCGTTTCCCCCACATTTGGTCCATTAATGCTAGGTTGGCGATAGATTTTCAAGAATCTAGCCCATAAAGTTCGCCTTAAATTCCTGCTGCCCGCTCCATTTGGCCTCAAACCAAGCATCACATCATTAATAGTGACTTTAACAGTCATTTTCCTATCGACCCACGCACTAGCGTAGCTGTCCTCACGCTATCGTGAACCCTGTGACACTTCGCTACTGTGCGCAGTCCTGACATCACATACTTCCTGGGTAGAGTAGTTTATAGTCCCGCACCTCCTTTCAGCTGCCTGGAGTGCTAAGACTATGCTTCTATTAGTTATTCAAATGGTCGAGCCACCTATGTATGGCTTCAGACGACTACCATTCACTTTTCCTGGGAAAGGATCTCCATTTAACTTTACCAATTGCACTGCGCCACCGTCGATAATCCCCTTAATAACATACAGCCCCATCCAATGCATTTTGAGTTTCCCTAGAAATTTATCAAACTTACTATCATACAATAGCACCAAATCATTCACCTTAAAGGTGTGCAACTTAATATGTTGATCGTGCCATGCCTTTTCACACTGCTTTTGGACTTGCTGGTGAAATCTAACAAAAAATTGTTCTTCTTCCAGCTCATCCAACTGCTTGAGCCGCTCTTCGAGGGCTCTGTGATTCATCATACCTTTGAACATTGTTATGCGCAGACTAGGCACGATGTATTCCATAGGCATTATGGCTTCCACTCCATAGACAAGCCTAAAAGGTGTCTGTCCTGTCAGTTTCTTGCATGTCGTTCAATAAGCCTATAATATTGCAGGTATGCGTAGGTCCCAATCACTTCGATGCGCATTGCATACCTTTGTCAGCACAGTTTCTAGTACTTTTTTGAACACATTTGCACGTATAATTTTCTACACGGTTTATCTCTCTACATAATTTCTTCCCAACATTAAGAGCCATATGCACATTAGGCCCCCCAACACATGCTTAATGACCAGGTATTTCAGCGTGGAGTACATGTGCATCTGCGCAGGTTGGGGCTCTTTTCCATAGGCCTACATCCACTTGGCCAGATCCATCTGCAGATCATCTTGCCCATCATACTTGTCTGTCAGTCACATCTTAGGCTTCCCAAATCGTGTGCGCATCATTCTCCTACATTTTTGCCAATCATTAAAGCTTCCTTTGTGCATACCCCACCATCTTGTGGGCGTAGCACATAGTACCCAATCCAAGGACTAGAAGTGTTGTTTTTCTGGCACCTCCCTTTCAAATGCATCCAAGAAAGTATCTACCTCATTTAGACCATCATAGGTAGGTAGATCACTTACTTCTGTCGACACGCAGCATAGTGACTTGGTCATCATATTGCAATTCAGCGTCATTACTTCATGTAATTGATTCTGCCATCGTTCTATTTCTTCGTCAGAATCCGAAGTCCAGGAGCTCTCGCGCTCCCATGTAATAGTCTCATCTGCGGTGGGATTCTCCTAGTCTTGGTCTCACGCTGTTATCTTGTAGATGCAGTCCAAATCATCATCGCTCTCATAGTCACGAACTGGCTCTGTATAATGCGATCCTTCAGCAATGTCCAAGGGTATAATTATGCGCAGTGATTTCTTCTCAAAGATCATTTTGCAATTCTTCAGATTAATTACCCCGTTCATGTTAGTAGCCCAATCAATTCCCAAGACAGTGGGGTAGGAATTGCTGTCATCAACAATCTCTATCACTTCAAAATCTGCCAGCGCGCTAACTCCCTCAATATCCACAGTTATTCGTTGCAATCGCCCCATGGGTATTGCAGTGCAGGTCTTCCCATTTGCTCCCATGTCTGTTTCGGTAGAACATTCGCATCCGATCCCAAATCCAGGATGACTTGATCCATTTCATATTCTTCGATCTACGCGGTTACTCTCATTTCTCGTCCTGTCCTTGTTTTATGTTTTTTGATATTCTGAAATACACGTGGTTCTCTTGTGTGTTCCCAGTGCATCTATTGATGAGTTCCTATAGCCCTTTCACAGCCTTACTATTGCGCAGTAACTTCATATAGGTTTCCAGGAAAGTCATGAGAATAGATGGGTCCATTTCCGGCTTCGTTTTATGCTTTCTTCTTGAAGTGGAGGCATCAACGAAGTTCTTCTTAGCTTCCATGAAATTTTCCCAAGCATGCTCCAAATCAAGCTTTGTCTCTTTCGTCGGGGCTTTGCGAACCCATGTATTGTCTTCTGACTATTTTCCTTTGTCATCTCCTGTCGCGATTTCACTTTGAAGCACAATGTTTACATTCGGGTCTTCCTCGCATGGCCCAAAACTCATCATCTGCAAGTTCTGAATCGAGGGAGGTGGTAGCACTCCTTTGTCACGTATCCTAGCTATTAGCGTAGGATAATTTTCTGTATGATGATCAAACAACATGCAATACTTGCATGACGGGCACGTTGGATTCGTGCAATTGCGAGCATCGTGTCCTAGCCCTCAACAATTGTAACAAATCAATTATTTTGTGACCTCTACCAGGTCCTCCTTTGCCTCAGCCTCGTCCGCACCCTTGAGATGCTGTCCATGCCATCCCTGCATTTTGGTCAAGGGGTCACATTGCAACCTAAACTCTATAGGTGGGAGTTCTATCCATCATCAACTCATAGCTTCTGCAAGTACGCTCATCATGTCCCATCAACCTACAAAAGTTACAGAACAATTGTTGCGAATTTTGCATATACTTTTGTAATAGGTGGCAGTTGTCCGTGGCATGTTTTCCTGCTATTTGACAGATCGCACACCATAAAGCAGGCACTGAGCTAGGTCCTACTTGAGCTTCCAGCCTTAAAGGAATCAGTCCTCCTCCCGCGAGATAATTTGTGAAAACTGGGCAATGGTCTTTTTCATGACCCTGAATCTTGCATTTTACACACCATACTTCTTTGCGCACTTCTGGTCGCACCGTCTTGTCCTGTTTTAGACTTTGCATTTCAAGGCACAGATTCTTCAGTTGCGAATGGATTTTCTGAACTCCTAGGTTAGGATCCTGCATCAGGGTCTCATGAAGCCTCATGGCAATATCTAAGGCCTCTACCTGAGTTGTTATCTTCTGTTGTGATAGCACACTCCTTAAATGTGGTAGTAGTGAAGCTACAAACCATTCACGATGCTGTCCATCTGTCAGATTCATATTAGCTTCACGGATCATACATTTTAGCCTCTGATCTAGTTCCCAAGGAGTCTCACCTGGTAGCATTGTGATCTCTTTAAATCCCAAAATCGACTGCGCTTCAGACTTAGGCCTGCTAAACTCTCTAATTATCGTTGTTTGGATATCTGCGACTCTCGCATTCGGCTTATCATTAGATTACTTAATATACCAGGTTGGCACACGATCCTGCAGGGCACTAACCATCGTCACTTTCTTTATATGGTCATCTATAACACCTTACGCTTCCCATACAACCTTTACCACTAACTAGAATTGGTTTGGATCTTCATCTCCTAAACCTTGGAACACAGGCAACTTCACTGTGCTTGCCATACTGAATCACGGTGGTGGTGGAGTTG
This sequence comes from Pinus taeda, assembly GCA_000404065.3. Taxonomy (NCBI): domain Eukaryota; kingdom Viridiplantae; phylum Streptophyta; class Pinopsida; order Pinales; family Pinaceae; genus Pinus; species Pinus taeda. The sequence continues at coordinate 164,827 of APFE031467145.1, forward strand.
GTACGGGTGAATATGGAGGTGATGGTGGTGAAGCCGATGGTGGTGTGGGTGGAGGTGGTATTCACGGAATTCTTTGTCTTATCAGATGAATAACACTTCATGGAAAGATCTTTGCGAGCTCTTCCTTGTCCCCTCAAGGAGGTGAAATCAAGGGGCTGTTTTCTGGACCCTTATTTCCTTCATTCCTGTAAACCTTTCCACTTCACGTAGCTCCAAACATCAAGGTAACTGCATAACCTGCTTTTCGCACAACAACATTTTAATCCAAGTATTCAAAGACTTTACGTACTTACCTCGCGGTCCTTTGAGAAGTCGCTCTACCTCGCTATGGTGAACTGAGGTGTCGACCGTGAACTCAATAACGAATCATCCTATAATACGATCAAGCCAATGATCAACGGTGTGCGTGATCTTATCCTTCAATTCTTCCAACCTTCACACTAGCTCTGGGGTCCACACAATAGGACCGTTAAGCTTCCACCTTCTGATGAATGCTAGTATTGCAACAAGATGTTGCAACTCCTAGGCTACCAGCTTTACTTATCAACCCGAGGTTCATACAAACTTGGAGCTGACAGTGCTATATGCACAAGTAAAAGTGAAGGTTCTGCCTGTTGTCACTGTTCTTTTGGTGAGAGACCCCAGGGGTTTCAAGCTAGACTTCTATAGAGTCAGAAGAAGCTTAATTCTTTGATTAAAGAAGAGAAAATCTATTCTAAGAGAGCTACTCTATTGCAGTAATAAATAAAACAACATGTAATGCTAAATCAACACTAACCTAATGCTACTATCTAAGTTATAGAAGTAAAGAGCATCAAACCATACTAACGTGTAAGCAAGGAAACTAAGCTAAACATGTTTTCACTTTTTTGGTTTTTTTGGTATTTGCGATGATTGGACAGTGTTGGAGTCTGATTGAATAACCAAATCAATGCTCAGGAGTGGCAATATTTAAATAATACGTAGAACAAAGTTCAAGGAGTCACACAGAAGAGCAATTGAAGATCAAAATCAGTGAAAGGTAGACATAATGAAGCAACAATGCATAGGAACCATTGGATTGGGAGGATCAATGATAGGACTAATGGAAGATGAGTGGCAGAGATCTTATCGTAGGAGATTAAGTGAATAGATGGATGGATCAATCAACAAACAACGTTAACAGAAGATGAGTGGCAGAGATCTTATTGCGAAGATTAAGTGAATAGATGGATGGATCGATCAATGAACAGGATTAGCAGAAGATGAGCGGCAGAGGTCTTATCGCGGCGATTAAGTGAATAGATGGATGGATCACATCAAGTCACGTGTCAGCAGAAGGGTGGAAAATGTGTGGAATGATGGAGTGGTCTTCATAGACAGTAAGAAGTTTCTCACGTGCCCTCAAAGCTGTAAGTGGAATTCCTAAATTTTACGCGATTAGCCTAAGTGGGTGATACGTAGCACTAAAAAACCACTTTTCTCGCATGCTCTCAGTCAGATATCGGTTGTGCAATAATTCACGCAAGATTGTGCGATAGCCGTTGGATCATGCAGGATTGATCAATGGTTGAGGTCAACCAAGCTAGTTGGCGAGCGAGTGACGCGATAGCCGTTGGATCAAGCAAAACATATCGATGGTGGAGATTTGGAGCACCTAAAGTCAAACATTGAAATGAATATGCAACACGCGGCTGACAGTAATTGGTCAAGGTTGTTGTGGATCGGACGGTAAGGAAATATACGGTTATAATCTGATTAAGACGTGATTTATTAGCTTTCCCATATATTATGCATGAAGAAATTGCTAAATGAAATGAGAATATGAGTGATATATTTTTATAGAAAGAGAGTGATGGAAAAAGATAACGATGAAATGAACTAGGTACTGAATCAAGACGGCAAACTCCAAAGCCCATGCAAGAACTAGAAATCTATGTTTTTGGGATTTGGTGAAGGGTCTCTTCCTCAAGTCATGCTTGCAAAGGGAGGAGGTGAGGCCAAGACACCTGCTGACAACCTTATGGTGATATTTTCTCCTTGCTAACTTGCTAATTGAAAGAAGGCACAAATGGAAGAAAACTAAAACACAACCAATATACACTACACCGTTGTAATGGAAATGCAGCTACTTAAGCAAATGAACGATTAAACCATGAATCTACGCTAGCATACATGTACAATAAAGAGGATCCTTGGCTACTAGGGTTGGGCCCTAACCCAAGAGCTTCAGCCCTATGAGTTAACTCAGTGCTAGCTCACTACAAAACTCATTCTTATTATCAAAACAATGGATTACATAAAAAACTATCACAAGTCTTGCAGCTTGAAAATAGAGTAAAGTTTTACAATAAAAAATTTGAATCCTACTGAGGTCCTAGGCATCTCTACTTATACATCTAAATTCTCCAATGACTTCCTTAAAATTAGGGAGGCTTGACTCTCAAACTTGAGATAAACTCGTGCTTTGACTTTCACTTTCTCGATTGCCTTCTAGTCCTTATGATTTGTCTATTTGCACTCCAAGCTGATAGAGGAATATTCGAATGGAGGGGTAGTAAATGAGGAGGATTTACCTCCTATAATTCCTCTCCCTTGTCCCATTCGAGTTTTGACCAAGGTCTTTGCCAAAATTCCTTGCTTTTATCCTTTAATCCTGCATTAAATCCACATTAGACCACAAAGAAAAATATCCAACTCTAACTCATCTCATAAATAAAATATAATGAAAAGTATGTAATAAGTTGTGAGAATAGTTGGTTTGACTAAGCTAGGAGGTGAATTAAGGCCCATATAATTACCCAATGATGAGGCTCATCATCATTCCCCTACTGAAAGTGTTGCTCATCCTCTGAGCAACTTAGTCAATTTTGATGTCCTTCATGGCTCTGGTAGCCTCTCTGACATCCCATGCCTTTGCTGTGGTCTCTTCTTCTTGTTCATAGAAGCCCGCTTTCCTTTCTACTTCTTGTCACTGCCTATTTTCCTCTTCGTCTTTTCTCCCTTCTAGCATCCCTAGGAGTAATGGTGGGCTGAGTTTTAGGCCTATCCAATTGACCTTCAGCCTTTGCATTGATTGCTTATACATAGGTGTCCTGTTGAGTGCCTCTCTCAACCTTTGAGGGGAGTGATATTCTCTGATCTTCAAGCTGTGTGGCAGTGTGTTCCATCTCCTTAAGCAGACATGTATACTGTCATCTCCTAGCAGTGTAAACATATCCTCAAAATATGAAATTGCTTTCTCTTGGGCAGCAAGATATCTAGGTGTCAGCTGAGTATCATTTGCAATTAGATTATGGTTGCTGATTAGGGCCATGGGATTTGATTGTTCAGCTCTGATGAAAATAGGTTCATTTTTCTCTCTGGCCAATATTCTTTTCATCTCTACAGCCCTTGATTCCTCATGGTTCATCCATGATGCCAAAGCCATTAATTGTAGGTCTCCTAGCTCAGCATTAGGATCCCAAACATTCATATTTGTGAGGGCCATGTTGTGCAAGTAAAAGTCAGCCATTTTGGCCCTATCCTCTAGTGTACTTTGATCACAAAGATCAATAAACTGCCTGTAGTCTTGAAATGGCATGGTGCCCCTTTATGCTAGTGTTTTAATCTAAAATTGCAGCCATTGTTCTCTGAGGTAAAGAGCATAGGATTTAGCTAGATTTAGCATAGGATTTAACTAGATGGCCCCCAAGGAGAGGCTGGCCATACATGCTAGTTGGTTTTCCCTTTCCTACAACTATGCTCTCAGCCATGCATTTTCCCTCTCAAGTTGATCTCTCATTATTGCTTCTTTGTCCCTTAAGCCACTTAGCTCTTTTCCCATTTCCTTGAGCTTCATTTCAATGCCTTCTTCCTCTCTGTTTTTCTTATCTTCTTCCTCTTGCTGTTATTTCTCATCTCCATCAGTTTCTTCCTTCATTTCTTCCTCTATTTCAACATCATCCACCTACAAATAACAATTATGTCTTTTCTCTCTCTCTCTTTTTTTTTTTTTGAAAAACACCTAGGCTGCCTCAGAGAGGTTTTCACCCTAGATGTTTTCCCTGGACGCCTTAAGGAAGGTTTTCTCCCAGGGATCTCCTTATTCTTTTTTTTTTCTTTTTTTTCATCAAATTTTTTTTTCATCGCTGGGCCGCCTCACGAGGTTTTCAACACAAAGATGCGATTCAGGCGTCTCATGGAGGTTTTCACCTGAATCCTTATTTTTTTTCTCCTTTTCAGTGCCCTGATGAGGGAGGAGCTGGAACTTTCTCCACCATCATCGTCATCTTATTGATATGCCAATGAACTCTTGTTTTGATAGAGGCCTCTTGTACATTTTCAATTGATGTCCATTAACAAGCAATGGAATGGCTTCTTCATCTATAGTTCTGATTTGCACTGAACCATTATCATGGCATATTTCCACCACATAAGGTTTGAGCCATCTTGTCCTTAGCTTTCCCTTGAAGTCTTTATACCTAGAATCATATAACAATGTTCAATCAGCCTCTTGAAATTGCTTCTCCTTAATATGTCTATCATGCTAGATCTTCCTTTCAAGCTAAACTATCTCTATATGTAGGAGGGCCTGCATTCTAAATTCATCCAAGCCATTCAAATGGAACAATATTTCTTTCTATGCATGACTAAGATCCAAATCTAGTTGTGCTGCCATCCTCAATGTGTTATATTCAAACTCAATGGACATCAAAGCCTTTTTTCCATAGATCAGCTCATAGGGTGTAAATCTAGTGGTGGTCTTCCATGTTGTATTATAGGCCTAGGTGGCCTCAACTAGTCTCTCTGCCCAATCCTTCTTGTTGCTGCTTACTACCTTGGTTAAGATTCTCTCCAGCACCATGTTGGTCACCTCCACTTGCCCATTAGCTTGTGGATGATAAGGAGTGGAGATCCTATGCTTGATTTTGTGATGGTTGAGCAGTTCTTCAATCATGTTGGATGTAAACTGGTTGCCTTGGTCTGTGACTAGCTCTCTAGGGTACCCAAATTTGTAGAATACATTCACCCTTAGGAACTTAGCCACCTTCTCTTCTGTTGCTGCCTTAATCGCCTTGGCTTCAACCCACTTAGTCAAATAACTAGTGCACACAATAATGTACTATTTTTACTTTGATGGAGGGTTGATAGGCCCAATGAAGTCCATACCCCACTTGTCAAATGGCTTGAAAGTCACTTGAGGTTGTAGGGGCATTTCATCTCTTGAAGTAGGCTTTCCCATCCTCTGGCAGTGATCACATTGACTAATGTACTTTTTCACATCTTGATGAAGAGTGGGCTAATAATAGCTTGCTTGTAACACTTTGAATGATGTCCTCTTTGCTACAAAGTGACCTCCACAAGGCCCATAATGACAGGTCAGAAGGATGTCAAAAACCTCCTCTTACCTTACACAACTTCACAAGATTTGATCTGGGCCAAGTTTGAAAAGATTACCCCCAATCCAGGTGAAGGGGGCACTTTTCCTGACTATCTTGCTCTTTTCTTTGGAGGGCATGTTTGGTGGGAACTGTGCTGATACCAAATAGTTTGCTATATCAACAAACCAAGGGGAGAGAATTGAAATAACAAACAAATGCTCATTTGGTAACTGGTCATTCACCATTCCTTCTTCACCTGCATGCAGATTCATCCTAGATAGAAAGTCTGCAACAACATTTTCCTTACCAGGCTTATCAATAATAGTTAGATCAAACTGCTATAATAAAAGTAACCATGTTATAATTCTACCATTCACATTTAGTTTCTTCATTAAATATTTGATTGCAGTGTGGTCAGTATGCACAAATGTTTGGTAGCCTGTAATGTAATGCCTAAATTTGTTTAATGAATGCACAACAACCAAGAATTCCTTTTCGGTCACAATATAATTTAGCTTAGCCTTTGATAGGTTCTTACTAATAAAATAGATGGCATAGGGAAATTTCTCCTCTACCTGAAAATTGGTGCTTGAAGAATTGGTGCAGTGGTTAACTTACCCTTTAAAATGTCCAAAGCCTCTTGACAATTTTTTGACCATATAAACTCATAATCTTTAGCCAACAACCCATATAAAGGAGAGGCAAACTTGTTGAAGTCTTGTATGAACCTTTAGTAGTATCCATCTAACCCCAAGAAACTCCTGACGTCCCTCTGCTTTTGCGGAGGTGGGACCCTTTGGATGATTGCTATTTTGTTTGGGTCCACCTGCAGTCCTTGTTGAGATATTGGATGACCTAGCACAGTCCCTTCAGTCATTAAGAATTCACATTTTTCCGGACTGAGAGACAAGTTCATTTCAATACATTTTTGCAATACTTTGCCTAGGTTAGTCAGGGCTTCTTGAAATCACAACCATAAGGTGTAAAATCATCCATATAAATTTCCACCGCATCATGTAGTAATTCGGCAAAAATACTCAAGACTGCTCTTCGAAAAGTGGCAGGAGCATTGTATAGGCCAAAAGGAAGGAACCTATAGGCAAAATTACCCCAAGGATAGGTGAATGTGGTCTTCTCTTGGTCTTCTGGGCAGATTTGGATTTGGTTGTACCCACTGAATCCATCTAGGAAAGAAAAAAAATTCTTCCCTGCCAGACCATCTAGCACTTGGCCAATGAAGGGTAGGGGAAAATGATCCTTCTTTGTGGCTTTGCTCAACTCCCTGTAATTGACACAAATCCTCCACTTACCAATTTTCTTTGGAACTAACACTAAAGGAGAGACCCACTCACTATCGGAGATGGGGTAAATGAATCCTGCATCTAGCAGTTTTTGCAATTCTTCTTTGACTATATCTTTAAGAGCTGGATTCATCCTCCTTTGTAGTTTTCGGACTGGCTTGCAACCTTCTTTGATGGATATGTGGTGAGTACACATTGAGGGGTGTACTCCCTTCATTTCCTTGTAACTCCAAGCGAAGGCTTCTAGGTTTTCTCTCAGCATGTTGCATAGATTTTCCTCTTCGAGAGCAGAAAGAGATGAATTAACTGTCAAAGTTTTCTCTGGGCCAAATTCTATGGTTTTGACACTAAGTGGGTTGGAATTAGCCAAACATAAGTCAATTGGATGATTGTTCTAGGTTTCCCTTACTTCTTCTTCTAATGGTAACGAACTAGGAGTTGGACTTTGGAGTAGGTGTTCAAATAAGTCATCCTCATCTTGTTGTCCTCCTCTTATGGTTGCTTCCAAAGCATAAAGTTGGGTGGAATAAACCTCATCTTCTTCATCCTCCTCCAACCATAAAGGTAAATCATGCTCTAGAGAAGGTTGAGCATGAGGGTATAGGACTAATTTCTTGGACATATGCCCATTCTTGATGGTCATATTCCCAACTTTGCAACTAATGTAAGCATCGACTGTGGCCAACCATGGCCTACCAAGGATGAGAGGTTAACCAGTAAGCTTAGCTTTAGGCTGAAGAACTAGAAAATCTGCAAGATACTCCCAGGAGTCAATGGAGACCATCACCTCCTTCGCAATTCCCTCAGGGGTGACTGTGGAACAGTCTAGAAGTTACAGAATTGTTGTGGTCTTCCTCAATGACCCTTGGAGGTTGAGCTTAAGCATGGCGTCCTTGGTCATCACATTAATAGCATCCCCAAGATCGATCAGAGTGTGTGGGACGATGGTGCCATTAATGTGCACATCTACTACAGGGCTTCCAGGGTCCAAATATTTCATACATATTACCTACCCCAACATTAAGTCTTACAACTACCCAATGACATTAATGGTAGGGGCATCCTTTTTTCTTCTTCCTGGATGCATGAAGAATTTCTCCTTAACCAACTTATTGTAAATGGGAACATCTTTTATTGCTTGGAGAAGGGGGATCTTTACACATAGTTTTTTCAATTCTCCCAGAAGTTCAGTTTCTTCTGGGGTAGGTTAGAGTGGTTGGGCTAATCTCTCAGGAAAGGGTAGATTTACTTTAAGATTTCTTTCCTCTCTTTCTTCCTCAACCTCCCTATGTGGAGAGGGTGGTTGGTTATTTGGGAGAATTCTCCCAGATCATAGGTTGATCTCCTGGATTTCTACAACATAAGCTTGGTATGATGTCTCTCCACTGTATACTTGTTGAGCCTGCCTATTGTTCAAGTTCGGATTTGGATGGGTAGGCATTTGGGGTTGCTTGGGTGGAGTAGAGTGTAGGAGTTGTGGTTGGGCAGGTGATGAAGGCAATATAGCTGGAGCGTTGTTGTATTGGGGCCTCCACCCCTGGGGTGGGGTATTCCACTGAGGTTGTGGTGGAATGTAAGGCTGAAATGACTGGCTAGCTGGTTGGGAATGGTACTGTAGGACCAAGGAGGGGGTGTAAATGAGGAAGGATGAGTAGGGGGTCCCCAAGAAGGTATAACTGTGGTTTGGTTGGGGTTGTAATATGCATGGGATGACCCTTACATACCCTCCTGGTATGGTCTAGGCCCAGGACTTCTCCTTTGGTTGATGTAGCAAAGCTACTCAGTGACCCCTTCAACTCCTTGACATATAGCTTTGAGTCCGGGTAAAGAAGGACACTTGTCTGTGGAGTGGTTTTCTTCAGAGACCATGAAAATCTCAATGCAGTTCAATGGACATTCATTCCTAGGATGCCTCCTAGTGCACCTAGGACAAAAGATGGCCAGGGATCTCTTTGTTTCCTCTTGCTTCCTTTTGATGTTCATGGTATCAAATTGCAAGGCAAGGGTTTGCAGCATCTCACTTTTGAAATCTTCCAGCATATTTCCAATTTCACCCTTAATGGATGAGTTGGAAGATGATGTACTGGCCATAGGTTGACTACTCCTACCCTTTTTCCTGGCTACCCTAGAATGGTTTCTAAAGGCAGTCTTGATATCCTCATAAGGTAGTTGGTAGATATATCCTCCTGTTAACAAATGTAAGGTATCCATAAGATCTTCCCTTACTCCTCTGAGCATGACCAACTTTAGTGACTCGAGATCAAGTGTGCACCTGGCCCTTTTGTAACTGAGCTAGAATCTTTCTTCGTATTCTTCTAAGGATTCATCCTGGCCCATGGTCATCTTGAAAATCTCTTCTTTAGTATCCTTTGACCTACAGTAGTCCCGATATTTGTTGTTAGAATCCTGTTGCATCTTAGCCCAAGTTGTGATGCTATCTCCAGGTAAACCCATGAACCAGCACAATGCCACATCCTTGAGGGTAGATGGAAACAATTTTAACTTTTTCTCATCATTTGTATAGTCATAGGTTTGGCATATAACAACAAACTCAAATAGGAAAGTGTCAAGGTCCTCTGTGGTTAGGCCATGGAAATGAGGTAGGGCATAGGGGCTTATACTCTTCATCTTGGTGTCCCCATTGGTTTCCCTAATGGGGAAGGAAACCTCAAATCTCTCTCTATTCCCTCTCTCATTTCGGTTTTCAGCCATTGGTTCAGTAGGAATGGGTTCCTCTTCTTCTTCTTCCCCTTTAGGTTCTTAAAATATGTCAGGTTTCTCACCTAAAGGTTCCTCCAGTTCACAGCCACAGAAGAAGAGAGAAGGTTGGCTGTTGGATGCAGTGGGGGGTATTTGGCAATAATTTCCCTAAATTGTCCCTATTCCTACGAGGCATGAAAGGAAATGTTTTTGGGTTGGCTTTTATAAGATTTTTTAAAGCTGGAAAGTACTTTGCAGAAATGAAATTGCTGACTGAATGACAACTGCTAACATAAAAAACTACTTGCTGAATTGAAATTCTACTTGCAGAATGGAAAGGAAAGCAGATAGTGACAACTAAAAGAAAGGAAGCTACTAGATTACTTTTGCATAAATAAACTAATGGAAAAGAATAGCAGACTATAAATAGAAGAAAAGAAAGCAATACTCACATTATACTTAGACATCTCCCTGGCAACGGCGCCAAAAAGTGATGAGCGCCAGTATTGCAGCAAGGATGCTGCAACTCTTGGGCTACTAGCTTTACTTATCAACCCGAGATTCGTACAAACTTGGAGGTGACAATGCTATATGCACAAGTAAAAGTGAAGTTCTTTCCTGTTGTCACTGTTCATCTGGCGAGAGACCCCAGGGGTTCCAAGCCAGACTTCTATAGAGTCAGAAGAAGCTTAATTCTTTGACGGAAGAAGATAAAATAGTTACATTAAAGTAAAATTACTCCTGTTCAGAGAGTTTTTGTCCTGCAATACAGCAAGCTATAAAGTAGAAACGACCGACAGTTGATCCCATCATCCTCAAAGCTCTAGCTCATGAGGTAAGAGGCCTTGACAAGTCTCCTTCTCCTTTCAGTTTTAAATCAGAAATTCAGAAGTTAAGCATACCTATACCTTTAATTGAACTAGTGAAGAATGAGTCCTTCAAGAGATCTATCCTCGAGGCCCTTGAGCCTAAAGCCATCCAAGCCTCCATTGACTATGTAAATCTGCAAGACGACAAACCAGCTATTGTTCTCAGCCTAATGATTTAAAATTGTGATGATAACTCCCCATCATTCTATGTCTTTTTGACTATTCATGACAAAATCCTTTACCACTGTCTCCTGGACATAGGAGCCAGTCATAATCTAATGCCCAAGGTTGTCATGGATGAGTTGGGTCTTGACATTACTAAGTCTTATCATGACTTGTTTTCTTTTGACTCTAGAAAAGTGAAATGTTTTGGATTAATCAAAGACCTAGCCATCACCTTGCCTCAGCTTCCCATGAAGAGCATGATGATGGATATTGTGGTAGTAGATGTACCCCCGAAGTTTGGCATGTTTCTCTCCAGAGGTTGGATCAAGAGATTAGGTGGAACATTGCAAAATGATCTGTCCTATGCTACTGTCCCAGTTTTTGGAGGTGAGAATAGGAGATTATACAGAGAAGCTCAATTGGCTTATATCATTAGTGATGAAAGGAATCCCACTAATCATCCCATCTATGATGTCGACACTGAATTTAGAGCCTGTATTCTTCAGATTGAAGAATCCCAGTTGGCCTCCACACAATTTAAGAAACCGGTTTGCCAGATCACAGAAGAAGAAGGCCCACAAGTTTGGGACATGTTCTTTGATGGAGTTTGCTCTAAGGAAGCTGCAGGGGTAGGTGTAGTCCTTGTGTCCCCCACACAAGAATGCATTCATTTAACTTTCAAGTTAATTTTTTAGGTCACAAATAACATAGCAGAATACGAAGCCTTGATATTGGGCTTAAACACTGCTAAAGAAATGGGCATCAAAGGTCTGAAGGTGTTTGGAGACACAGACCTTATCATTCAGCAAGTAAACAAAACTTTCCAAGCAAAGCATCCAAGGCTGAAAGCATACAGAGATGAGGTATGGAATATCAAGGACTCTTTTAATATTTTCAACATTTCTTACATCTCGAGAATGAAGAATCTTCTTGTTGATTCCCTTGCTATGTCTGCTAGCACGTTTATTCCTCCTTTACCTCCTAAATTAACTTATGAAGTTTAGATGAAATATAGACCATCTCTGCCTGACAATGTTGAATACTGGAAAGTTTTTGAAGATGATGATGAAATTAATAGGTTTTTACAAGTCGTTGATGAATTTTTTGAAATACACATTGACCAAGAAAACGAAACCATTGAAGAATGCAACCAGTCCAAGCTAAAAGACGAGATTGGGCAAGATAGCATTGTTCAGCTGCCTAGTAACCATATACCCAAAGGATTGGTGCCCCTAGAGAAGTTGTTTGATCATAATGATGTATCTTATAAGCTTGCCAAAAAATAAAATGAGTCTGTTGTTCATAAACATAATGTAGGGAGTTCAGCCCATCCAAAGTACATAAATCTGTCCACTCACTTATCTTCTACCTAAAGTTCCGAGTACTGCACCCTGATGAAACAATTTGGTGATATTTTTGCTTGGGAGTACAGTGATCTTAAGACCTATGACACAAACATCATTTAGCATATGATTCCACTGGAAAAGAACACCATCCGTTTTAAGCAGAAATTAAGACCTATCAGCCCTCTCTTATTGCCTTTGATTGAAAAGGAAATCAAGAAGTTGTTGGATGCCAAGATCATAGTTCCCTTAAGGTATTCAAAGTGGATAGCTAACCTTGTGGTAGTAAGAAAGAAGAATGGAGAAATCAGGCTTTGTGTTGACTTCAAGAATCTAAATAAATGCTCTAAAAAAGACAACTACCCCTACCTAAGATGGAACACTTGCTGCAAAAAGTTTCAGGGGCTAGGGTCATGTCTTTCTTAGATGGATTTTCAGGTTACAATCAGATTATTGTACATCCAGAATACCAGGAAAAGACCACCTTCACTACTCCTTGGGGCACTTTCATGTACTCGAAGATGCCTTTTGGACTGATGAATGCTAGGGCTACTTTTCAAAGGGCCATGGACATAGCCTTTGTGGGAGAGAAGGACAAGTTTGTCCTTGTTTACCTTGATGACATAACAGTCCTTTCCAGCAGTCATAAGGACCATTTGCAACATTTGAAGAAGGTGCTTCTAAAGTGCAGGCGTTTTGGAATTTCTATAAACCCAAAGAAGTCACAGTTTTCTCTAGAAGAAGGCAAATTGTTGGGACATATTGTTTCTGTTGAAGGTGTGAAGATCGATCCAGCAAGAGTTCAAGCAATTCAGACATTATCCATCCCAAGATCAAAGAGGGACATTCAATCTTTCCTGATTAAGATCAACTTTGTCAGGAGGTTTATTCCAAACTTTGCAGAGCTAGTGAAGCACATCACTTCCATGCTGAAGAAAGGATTAGAAATAAAATGGACAGGTGGTGCAAGAAGCTCCTTTGAAGCCATCAAACAAGCTATCATGGAAGCTCCCACTCTAATCAACCCAGATTATACCAAGGAGTTGTATATCTTCTCTTTTGCCTCTTATGATACACTTGCAGTAGTTCTATTACAGAAAAACAATGAAGGCGTAGAACACCTTGTGGCCTTTTTCAACAAAATTATGAGGGACAGTGAACTAAGGTATGACCTTATTGAAAAACAAGCTTATGCTTTCATAAAATCTTTAAAGGCATTTTGAATTTATATTTTGCATTCCAAAGTGGTTGCGTATGTACCTTTAGCCTCAGTAAAAGACATCCTAATTCAACTAGATATTGATGGAAAGAGAGCTAAATGGATTGCAAAATTCATAGAGTTCAATATAGAGGTGAAGCCCACCAAGCTTGTCAAAGGCCAAGGCTTGCATAAGATTATGGATGAGGAAATTTGCAGTTTGTTAGACGTCAATTGCGTGGGTTCAAATTTAGGTGGTGAGCGGACCGAGGAAGCAGTAGTAGAGTGAGAGAAGAATCAGTCTTTGGCTGAAAATCTAGCCACCTGTGAATGGTATTCCATTATAGTTCATTTTTTGCAGAAGCTATAAGTCCCTCCAGGGCTTAGCTCGATTCAAGCCCTCTCCATTAAGCTCAGATCAGCCAAATTCTACATTAATGAAAACCTACTCTATTGGAAAGACCCATCAGGGATCCTCTTGAGATGTTTAGACAAAGGACAATCTGCAGAAGTCACGCACCAGTTCCATTCTAGCATCTGCAGAGGGCATCATTATTGGAAAACCACAGCCCACAAGATCCTGAGAGCTGGGTATTATTGGCCTACTATGTTCTCTGATGTGTTTTATTTTGTAAAATCTTGCGACAAATGTCAGAGGTTTGCAGAAAAACAATAGCTAAAATCTCTGCCCTTGAAGCCAGTACACGTCAATGGTCTCTTCCAGCAAAGGGGCTTGGACTTCATAGGTGAGATCAATCCACATTCCAGTGGCCATCACAAATGGATCTTAGTAGCCACTGATTATTTCACCAAATGGATTGAGGTCGTACCCACTAAAAATGATAATCATCAGGTTATCATGAAGTTCTTGAATGAGAATATTTTCACTAGATTTGGTTGCCCAACCAAACTAGTCACTGATAATGCAGTAGCTTTCAGGGTAGAAGAATTGGTGGACATGTGTGAATCCATGGGCATTTAATTGGTACATTCTACCTCATATTATCCTCAAGGCAATGCCCTAGCAGAATCATCTAACAAGAGCCTTGTAAGGATAATCAAAAAATTGTTGGAGGACAACAAAAAGAATTGAGATTCCAAGCTGAAGTTTGCACTATGGGTTGACAGAGTTACCAACAAGAAGTCCATAGGAAATTCTCCATTTAAGCTAGTTTATGGCACTGATGATGTTTTTCCTATCCAGCTAATTCTCCCTGTGGCCAAATTCTTACAAGAAGAACAATATGAAGAGAATGACATAGCAAGGAGAATGAGTAACTTGGTTGAATTACAACAGATCAAAGAACAACTGGTTGAGAAGTCAATAATTCATCAGAAGAAGATCAAAGAAACCTTTGATAGAAAAGAAAAAATGGACAGTTTTCAGGTTGGTAACTTTATCCTCAAATGGGATGCATTGAAGGAAAAGAAGGGCAACCATGGTAAATTTGATGCCTTATGGACGGGACCGTGTAGTGGCCAATCTAGGGTGCTAGATTAGACTAGATTTATTATCGACCTGGGTAAGTAAACTTCGAGGCGTGTGCCTAAAATCTATAGGCATAAAGGATTCCTAACTAAGTGTTTGTGGTGATAGGCGAAAATACTTCTTTACAAAAGGTTGAGGTATGTTTCCTCTCACTTTAACACTCAGATTACCTAGATTATCTAACTGTCTTAGAGATACAAAGTATAGCTAGACTGAGATTTGAATCCCCTTACAAGGATGTTGTGCACAAAACTCTATCTAGTTAACACTGAAGCACTCATAAAGAAATCAAAAACATACTGAACTTTAAATACATACGCAAACAGAGTTCATGGAAATGCCTTAAAGCATAACGCTGGACCAAATCTCTTACAAGACCTGATTCAATGATCTAACGATGATATCTTTAAGCAAGCACCATGGATTCCATTTGTGAGAAATCGTAATCGAATTGACAAAATCATTAGCATAGAAATAACATTAACAGTATGTGTTCTATGTAAATTCAAGAGCTGTGAAAATGATATTAAATGACATGCATTCAAAAGCAATGGAAATGCGTTCTATGTAAATTCAAGAGCTATGAAAATGATATTAAATGACATGCATTCAAAAGCAATGGAAATGCATTCTATGTAAATTTAAAAGCAATGAAAATAAAAGGCACAGTATACCAATCCACGCAGGGCCCGTCCATGTTTCAATGGTACACTGGAATGAGCTCAATCAATCGACAATGTTAACGCATAGACAATGCTGGAGTGAAATCGTAATTGTATTCAAAAACTAAGAGTTGCAATCACATATATGAATTCAGTCCTTTAAAATAATACACAGAGGTAACATAACATGTCCGAAAACAAAACGATACAGAGTTTTTATCTGCCTTCCTATCTTGAGTCGAATGCACATTCATTGAAGCAATTGTTCCTGCTTTTACAGTGGAATGATTTGCGGTCATTCTAAGATGAACCGGTTTCCCAAAAAGACAAAACGATTTCCAGAAAGACAAAATGAAGCCGGTTTAGAAACCATGGCTTTTACTGCCTCTGTAACCAAAAGGCTGGGGTTTGACCCAACGTTGACCGCATAAGTAGGAGCTTTTGATCTGCTGTAAAATCGATTTTTCTTCATGCTTGTACATTCAGGAGCTCGTCCTTATCCACTGCTTTGGCTTTCCTGTCATGCCGTGTGTCAGATGATAAACTATTTACAGGATGTGATATCTTCCTGAGACCTTTTTGTTAAAAATTCCTAATTTCTAACATAAAACTCATAAATTAACTTTACTGCGAACTGAAAACTATAATGCTATTAACTAATCAATTTCAATGGATGTAAAGAGGTCTATGGAGGGAAAAGATAGGCAATTGATGATGTTTCTAGAAGAAAAAGAGGGTAATGGAATGGTACCAACATCTCCCCCAAGCTTAATGTCTTAGGATGTCCTCATGCTAAGCTTGATGTGTTGCCTCTATACTCTGTCCCTGCCTGAACCTCTGCTACCTTCAACAATGCGTCTATGTTCTTTTTAGCCTGGGCTTTCTTTTGGGTGTGGAGCTCATGCTTCAAACTCTTGTATTTCTCCTTGATGGCTTTCTTCTAGGTATACCACTTGGTTGCCCAGTTACAAATGTCAACCTGTTCAGCCTTGAGCTCTTTAATTTGGTCCTTGAGCTTTTCATTCTTTTACTCGGTTTTCTTACTCCGAATTCTTAACATCTCATTCTCCTTTTTAATAACTTTTTCCAGCATGTTGGCTTCCATAAGTTCTTCCTTTAATCTTTAAATTTGCTTCTCCAGCTTCCTTTGTTTCTTAACTACAGGAGGTGACTCCTTTCCTTGCCTATTATTGCTCTCAACCTCCACTTCGGCTTCTTCTTGTCCATGCTGTGAGTGAGCGCTGCTTTCGATATCCATCGGTGCATGTGCATTGGATTCAGGTTGATATTCTTGTGACTGGGTCTTTTGTGCTCTCCTGGATCTCCTTGTATATGTTGTGAAAATTTTGTCCTGCTCCCTTTTCTAGGCTGCTTCTCGTCTCATTTTCCTCGTCCTCACATGGCTACTGGGTGGAGGGACATTGTTTGATTTATGCACAGGAATCTCCTCATCAATGTCAAATATGTATCCTGAGTATTCGTGTTGCTCTTGTTCTTCTTCGCTATCCTTGATTTGATTGGCAACTAGGAACTCCTTCCATGTCTTGCCCCTCCTCTGTACTTCAAATTCAACGAGAATCTTAATTAAACCAAAATGATAGAGACTCTTTTCCTCATTACACTTCTGCTTTTAATGGTCTTCGACATCTTGGTCAAGCTTTGCAAGAGGAAATATGGTAAACTCATAGTGCACTGCCCCTTTAAATGTAGCAGGAGTTTAATATGGTACAAATAAACTATACTATATCG
>APFE031467153.1:0-43782 GCA_000404065.3 Pinus taeda
TAATCCGAAGGGTTATGTATGAGTCCAAGAAGAGAGTTGTAATACAAAATGTGCAAAAATGCATGGCAGCACTAGGCTGAATGTGCTCTCTGAAATGTTGGTATAAATGGTGGTGGTTTAAGGATGGCCACCAACACTGGAACGCTTAGTGCAGTTCCCAGAACTCTTCCAAAACTGGCAAGAAGCTGAAGTATTCTGCTAGAGGAAGTGCTCTTGTTGTTTTGATGAGGGAAACCTTCAACCATAAAAGGGAGGTCTCAGCCCGCATAAAAGGGAGAACTTCAACCTGAATAGGGAAGTCTCAACCTGTGATGGTTTAAGGATGACCAACAACTTTGGAATGCTTAATGCAATTCCTAGAACTCTTCCAAAACTGGCAAGAAGCTGGAGTCTTCTGTTAGAGGAAGTGTTCTCAATTTTGTTCTTGGAATTCTTCCAAAGCTGGCAAGAAGCTGAAGTCTTCTACTAGAGGAAGTGTACGAGATTGCCAACTGAAGGCATGTTTACGGGCATCTTTGTCTTTGGCTACAACTCTGAAACTGGTGTGGCAGGTTGTGGCTCAGGCTCGCTTGATGTGGCTTTGAAGCTTGTAGATGACCATCATTTCCCCCCCTGTTAGATACAAGGTGAGAAGATGGAGAAAACTCAACTGTAAGATTGTTCAATACTTTAGAACAAGTTCTGACATGTGTTTGGAATATATTCTTAGGTGTTGATGCCCATTGCCAAGAAGCAATCCATCCTCGATGAATCTTTGTTCTTGCAGGAAGTTTGTTTCTGAAGCATCTGCGTGTTGGCATTTTATAATCTGTTATTGTTGTTACTGTGGAAGAGAGGCAGAGTCTGGAACAGCTGGAGCTGAACTGTCTTGAGGATCAGGTGAACTGTCATGAATGAATCCAGCACTCTGAAACTGAATGGACTTGGCGTAGTTTGGAATATGAAAGGACAAGTCCTTGTCATATCCAAGACCGGTTTTGTGCTTGTTGTGGACAAGTTGTTCGCAAGGTCTAATGATGGGCTTGGGAAGTGCAGACTGAGTTTCTGCATCTGCATATACAACTGCTGCTTTATTTGAATGAACTGTAACATTATTAACATGCTGCTGATGGGTGGTTGTCTCAATGTTCTAAACAAAATCAAGTTCAGAATGGTGTCTATTTTGATGTAGCTCTTCTTGCTGTAGCTGTGATTCAAGCTGCAAAAAATCGATCTTTTCTTGTACATTTTGCAAGCAAGTTTGAATGTTAAAAAGAGTTTCCTTACTGACTTTTACCATCCCATCAACAGTGGAAAATATTAGACTATTTAATAACTGTAATGCATCATCAATTTGCTCCATTTGATGACAATGTTGCACAAATAACTCACACAATGCCAAATAACCGCAACTTTAAAGAATATAGATAGCCCCCAATGCTTATGAACATTGAACTCTGTCGTTCCAATTAATCCTCCAATTGATGAGGGTTCCCTTTTGACAGCTCAGACCACATTAATAGAAATGTCTCAGTTCTTTGATGGAATGAATGAGGATGGAAATCTTCGAAATACAAATGGACATGAGAAACCTTTGGATGTGCCTCTAAAGTGCAGGCAATTCTTAAAGCTGTTGAATTTTGTCGATGTACACAAAGGTGCAGGGTCTTTATGCCACAAAGAATCAAGTACGCTGCATTTGGACTTAATACACCTCCCAAGACATTGTGCAAAGCACGTACTGTGCCAATAACCTTGTTTGAACCACTCAAACTGCCTGCAAGAACATCATTATGACCTGCAATATATTTAGTTACCAAATGCAATACAATATATGTGTCGAGTGCTAATTCTTTCTGGTTAACAGGCATTGCAAAAGTACAATCTATACAAACCAATACACCCTTTTTATGACAAATCTTGGAGACCAGCTCAATATCAATACATCGAAGATAAGGGTTTGTGTATCAAATGAATTAAGCCATCATTCTTCGAACAACACTGAGAGCCAACGGTTCAATGCGCTATGGACGCTACGTATTCATGCTCAGAGAGAATTCGAATCCAAGATAACAAATTCTGAGAAAAACTATGCCTGCATGTCCACCAATATTTCTCCAACCAACGCTTATGCCAAACTAACTTACATACTCAACGACCAATGCACAGAGATTAAAAGAGTAGGTTTGATCATTCAATGCAGGTATTCACACCATATAACCAGCATATTATGTTCAACTATTCAACTTTGCATTCAACATACCATGGTACATGCACATTTGCCACACGAGATATACGGGAATACATTTGCCACCCTTGCAAGAGTCACAACAACATTACTTGCAATGCCAACGCGTCAATATGAATCTGGAAGGTCATAACAGTGTTATATATGAACCAAACAATGCAAACACATATATAAAGCACTGAATGGATATTATTCAATGCACCAGCAGAATTGGATTGTGAATCAAGGGAGTGGAAATATTTAGTTTTCACCATCAAACAGATCAAAATCACTAGTTTTCTTTTTCTTCAAATCGCCATTGCACATTGTTAAAAGGCTTGAAATGATCCCCTTTGCCACAAACAACTCAAAATACACAGTTTCCACCATTAAATTCTCGATATCAATATAATTTTCACATTGGAGCAAAATCATAGCCGCTTTAAGGATTTTGAGCAATAAATTTCTTCAAAAAATGAATTGCGTTACTTTAGTTTGAGCCTCTAGCCATCAAGCTCTCAGGTAGGCAGCCGCCGCTGCAATTGGGCTGTGCTGCAATTCATCACCCACTTTGAAAATCCGATCTGCACCGTCAAATTTCTTCCGTTGCTCGACACTGCTATATACTCGCTCATTCCTAAACTTCATTCCTCCATATTTATCAAGAAATTCACCATTTTCTATCACATTAAATGCCCAAACAGTATCCACATTAATAGAAACTGTGGAGGAAGCGGTAAAACTTCAAGCTCCTCTGTTCGAAAGACCAACCATCTTCTTGACATGTTCAGAAGACCTACTAAACAGGGGTCCAGATCGAGATTAAGATATATTCACATGGAGACATCAAAAAAATTATAATTCTTGTCGGCCTTCACCTTCAGCTTATGATGAGGTATATCAGTGTATGTTCGATTACATAGACAGGTTGTTTGCAATAGTGCGCCCCATGAAGCTTTTGTATCAATCGATGACATTGCACCTAGAGCAAAGATGAATCAACAACGCTCTCGATGTTTCAAGGCGGAAAAAGAGGCAGCTAATACGGCTGCAGAAGAGGAAAGTCTGCTAAAAAAACGCAGAGGATGGTTATTCCTATCCTCCTTTTACTCCTGCTCAAACTTATCCTATTTATAGCGAAGAAAAAAACTCGTAGCTCTGGAAAACTTATCGTGAGATGGCTGAAGCTCAAAGCAGCTTTACGCTGGGGTATTTTTATCAGGAAGATTGTAGCAGGGAAAAACAACACTTATTCCTTATCAGGCTCCGGGGACGGCAATGCAATCAGGAACTACCAATGGAGTGGAAGATTGATCACGTCCCAGAGATTCGTGGGTTCAGGTGGATGACTTTTTCTCTGTGGAAGATATACGTTCAAGGAGTATGGAAATGCTTGAAAATGAAGACATGCAACAATTACTACACATGTTCAGCATGAATGGAGGAGGTGTCGGTATTGAAGAGAATGCACCATTACACTCATTCAATAGCAGCGTAACGCACCATTACACCATCATTGATACTAGCATAAAACACCATTACACCATCATTGATACCATTCAATACACAATTCAATGGGACCGCGTTAACACCATTCAACGCAGTGCAATATATATAGTGTTAAAACAGGAAAACTGGACAGCGTTAAAACCACTGGATTATTAGACAGCGCATACCATTAGACCTCCCACTCGTATACCCATTCAAAATCGAACCATAAACCAAACTAGGAGCTGTTGGTGTATCTCTGCTTTGATACCATGCCAGGCCTCAGTATGGACAGATGTGCAGTGCGGCAGAGGCAGGTTATTTCAGAACATAAGGGAATAAAGTAGAGGCAGAGGTCAGGGAACGCAGAATTGACATATATAGAGACCACAAAACAAGTGGCTTAGATTGGAGTAGGACCATCAATCGCCCTCTCTGATACCATGTTAAACACACATGGACAGCAAGAGAGATATGAAAGATAAAACATGCAATACAATTTTATTAATAAGAGATATACATTTATAGTACATTATTGTGACTGTTGGGTTTCACATCCCAAGGTCTCTTGGACTACTTATTCTATTCAGTTTCCAAACTAACCCATTTAGGATTAGGTTTCCAACAAAGCACTAAAAAATGATCAATTATAGCCCCTGAAACACCAATTCTCCCAAGGCCATTCAAAAATTGTGAAATCAGGGTGCAAAAATGAAGTGTTCTCTTGCAAGAAACTTTTGTAGATCTCCCTCAACTCCCTATTAAGATCATGATAGCTCATTGGAAATATATTTCTCTCTAGTTATCAGTTGACTCATCAAGCAAGTCATTTGTACAATCCAGGTAGAAGAAAAATTGATTTTCCCAAAGTCACTGTATAAGTGCAACAACTCTCTTATAGCATCTGTATTTTTGACATTTCTCTAAAACCATGACACCTGTGTAAAAAGTGAATGATTTTTTTCGTTGTTGGCCTATTATGGATAAAGACCTCTCTCAGGTTTTCCAAATTCATCCGTGTTTGGTCTAAAACATAGTTTTAAGAAAAATCGACCCTATGTGTGGAAAATTATTTGTTCCTTGGACTAACTTATTGAAAAATGATGGAGACATGATGTTTATGAGTTGGAATAGCCCCATACTTGCATAAATGACCTCCCTTATGCCTCATATACTTAGATGTCTCTGATTCCATAGCCAACCCTAGCTCAATTGGTGAGGAAATTAGGGTTTAGTGCTTGTGGAAAATGATGATTTGGACACCCTTGGGAAAAGACAACTCCCTTTGGCATGCGCTTAAGCCTTTGAAACTTTACCCTTTCACTTGAATATTTTCTTTGACAAATTGATCTTTTGATGGTCTGGCATATTTGGAACACTGAGTTAATAGCTTGGGATGGTGAAATTATTACATTTGAAAGACATAAAATTACATAATGAGATAAGCATTTCTCTTTACAAATAATCCTCACATCATGAAGGGATGTTATTTGACGACCCTTTACTTACTGGTCCTATGCAATGGAATTGAATCTTGGCAACCCTAGTGACCTAATTAAACCTTGAAAAACCCTAAAAGACGTAATGAGACCTTGAAGGACTAAATTTCCAGATGACATAATGACCTCATGACTCATACAAATGGCATGATAAAAATATCTATATGGATGATGTACAGTCAACAAGATATGAAACTATGCCAACAAGTAATCACATTTAGCGAAGAGTGATGTTTCTGGATTAGGACTACCATCAATGACTAATTTTTTGCATGACCTAGTGGAATGATAAAAAAAAATTGAGTGGGACCCTTAAAATGATATGAAAAGAGGATTTTTGATCACTGATGGCAGGATGCAAATATTGACACTAACATCGGCCTTATTGGGGATGGCAGATACTTGGAGGTGTCAAGAACACTGTAGACCAAGTTCCTAACCATGTGGGCCAATATGGTCAAAAACATAAATTGAAATGCATGAATAAATGTTGACAACTTCAAATGACACAAACTAACTCGAGACTGACTTGAAATTGACTCAAAAAATGACTCAAGAATTACTTAATTGAAACAAGTACTTACAAAACTTATTAATGGTTGTAAACCATCAAGATTTGAGGGCTTCAAATGCTAATGGAAACCACCTGCCTATTGAAGAAATATGTACAATCATATGAAGTGAACCTTCCAATGTAACTTATCCGACATATGGCTACTCACTGAAATTTTGCTCTCACTTTCCCTAAGTAGGCAGAACGATGTACATGTAGGTAACTCACAATAACAGTTGAAACCAAGGTTTATGCTAACAAACCAGGCAACATTCATCTTCTCTAATGCTTGCAAAATAATGCCGAATGGATCTTGAAAATCTTGAAGCACTACCTTGTCTTGAGACCCAACAACAAAAATACAAGTACTCCCTTCATTCTGATCTGAAAGAACAGTTGGTTGCTAATTCATAGGAAGGCATAGAGAAGTATAAACTTCTGCTATATGATTGTTTCCTGTAAATTCCTTGAGCATGAGAAATTCTGACTCAATTTCTGCCATACTGTCTCTCTTAGGCTCATACTCCTCAATTTCATAGTCTAAGTCATTCTTAAACAGAAAACATTCTTCAAGATTATCAAACTTGACAACCCTATCATCTTCATGAAAGAAAGTAATATCTGTTCAATGATCTATAAATCTAATTTCAAGACTATCCTAATTTTTAGAAGTGGAAGAAGCTTCACTAACACCTTCTTGACCTTTCAGGAGTTGATCTATCTCATCTTCAGCTAGAGGAGATAGTACTTTTTGTTTTCTTTTGCTAAAACAATAATTGTCTTCATTCCCTCCTAAAGTTTGACAAGGATTTTGAATATCTTCATATGGCATGGCAACCAGGTTGTCATGTTTCTTATCACACTCATCAATCATACGAGGGAAAACTTTACATAGTTCTTGAAACTCAAAACTAACCCTTCTATCATTTACCACTGAATTACCTAAAGAATATTTTCCACTTACTTGAACAAAGATCTCATCTTGTTTTTCATAAAGGGACTGGATTACCTCCTCATGAAGGCTTTGTTCTAATGAAATGAGAACACTTGGGTCAATAAATTTGTTTTCTTCGTTCAAGATGATCTCAACAACAAATCTCTCCTTTAAGGGATTCAAAACAAGGTACTTTTCCTCATCACGAACTGAATCTAGATCTGAAATAGCCAACTTGACTTTATCACAATCTAAAATCGGAACTTGATTTTCCTGCATATTGTCTTCGGCTATAAGTAGATACGAAATAAGATCTTGTCTTCTATAATTTTCAATTGTATTAAGATCTTGAACCTGCTGCAAATTTTCCTGAACATCTTGATAAGTATCCTATGAGCTCTCTTCATGCTGCTGAAATGGATTTTCATACAGGGCTTCCATGATCTCATCGTCCATGAAGTCATCATCTTCAAAACTTTTCTCAAGGTTTTCAATAAAACTATAAACATGTTTACAACAAATCTGAACTAATATTAAGGATGGACAAGATTCTTTATACTTTTCAAAGAACATGGTATTAAAATCCTTTAAACAGTAAATACAAGCAGGCGGCAAACTTTCACACCAATATCTGGCTTCACCTTCCAAACTGACCATGAATATCTTCATCAAGAAGTCTTCAGGGAAATCAAACTTCAACTTGTGAGTATGCATGTGAAATCTAACCAGATGTAAAGCAACATCATTCCTATCATCATCTTTAAACATAGGCAAATTCCTTTACCAATCTACCTTAGGAATTTTATTTGGGAAACCTGGAATGTGATCTCAGCTCATGGGAGCATACCTTCTAGCAAACAAATCCATTTTTATAACAATGAATTCACCAAGAAATACTTTAGGCTACTAGTTCTTGAACAATGGAGTTGCCATAAAATTCAGAACCTTGGGATTTTTTGACACTAGAGTCGCCAGGTGAATGATTTCATCCTTCCTATGTCTGAATGTTATCCACCATCAACAATCAGATCTAGGTTTGAACTTTGATGATATTTCTCAGGGAATACAAAACCTTTTTCTCATTCCCTAGTATGGTCGCTAATATGTTATCACCTAGATTGAACCTTAGGCTGAAGGAAGGCAATTCCAAGGTAACCACAAACCAGGCTTAGCCAAGTAGCTAGCCCTACTAGGCCAAGAGAGGAATCTCTCCATAAGGATCTTAGCCAAATTGACTGGAACTAGAAATTGATATTAGGCTAGGTATAGTAGCACAAGGTTTGATTTGATTTTGAAGGGTTTTGCTGGATCAGGAGGAGCCAAATAGTTAGGGAAAGGAAATTAGGTCAAAACTGTAGTGTGTTCGATGAGGCAAGGTAGGAACAATGATTATAACCTTAGGTTTTGATGGATGAGATGAAAATACAAGTGAGGAAACTATGCAAAGCATGGAAACCTCATGGATTCTTCTTAAATTGAAGAAAACACAGACTGTGAAATGTCTACCAAAAAGAGAGCATAAAATTTATGGATTCTACCTTTCAAACTTGTATACATTCACATAAAGAGTATGAAATGATGAAATGGAGTCAAAAATACATTTTAAAACATGAAAACATAAGAAAAATTGAACTGAGCATCATACCACATGGATCCCAAAGAAATAGCTACAAATTTTCATTAATATCCTATTGTAACTTGTACAAAATGACGTCTATCAAAGCCTAAGAATTCCCCTAAATCCAACCCCTAAAAATGACTAGGGAAATACATAATATAGGTTTCAAACCACCCATCCTAACCTCATGGGGTCGAATCCATGAGAAGAGGGAAAGATCCAATAAAGGATGAACTAATAACAAGAGAATAGGGTGGTCAAAGTGTCTCATCTGTAATCCAAGAAAACTGATTCATTACACCACATGAACTTGATTTACCTAATGTATTTACCCTAGTAAGTACTAGAAACACAATAATTACATTTAAGTCATCATTTACATAAATAGATTCATGATTTCCAAAGGTGAAAGTGAAAACTGGGATGAAACAGTGAAAATCTGGATAAATTGTGAAACACGCAGCGTCAATGCCAAGCGTACCCTTCATCTTTAGGTGGACTTTTGAGTGCCTTCCTGGTGTCTAAATTGTGCCTGAAATAGCGTGATGGAAATATATTCAAGTCTACTTTCCAGAAAATCTTTAATTTTTTCATTTGGAGTTCATTTTCCCTATCAAAAGTCAATTCTTCCAACACTGCTCATCGTGTAGCGCCCATGCCAAAAAGAGGGTAGAAAGGTCAATTTTTTAGGGTTTTTAGCCCTTTTGGTCAACCAGTTCTGCTCCAAAACCTTAGAAAATTCACAGGTTACATGTACTCATCATTTTGAATCCAAAAATGCTGACCATTTCCTCATTGGATGCCCCAGAAAAGAGCGCAGCGCCAAGGGTGTTGCGTGTTTGACCTCCACGACTGTGCTAAGAATTATCTAAAAATCTCAGCAACTTCCTTCAAGCTCAAGAATGGTTCAACATGCTCAAAACTATGTTTTTATGACTGATCAAATGTTAGAGGCACGTACTGATGCCTTAGCAAATATGTCAAGTCTTCTCTTCTCCTCATGCTTGGTCAATTTGTCAATTTTCTCATGAGCTCTTTTGAGCATACTCCTTGCCACTTGGATCCTGCGTGCATAATACTTGGCCATCTTCCTTTTTATCTCAACATATTTTTTTGCTTTTTTTAAGAGGGCCTCCAAGCATGTGTTCATCTTCTCAAGCCAAGACTCTTTGTTCTCAGCTATGTCCTTGGCCAATTGCTCATTTAAAGTGAGTTTCTCCTCCAATTCTACCTCCTTTCACCTTTCAAGCTCTAAGGCTCACTTTAATCCTCTTATTCTTGGTCTTTTTGGTTGTCCTTGTTCATCATATTGCTCTCCATAATCTCCATAGGCCTGATCAAGCTGAAATTAGGACTTCTCAACCTCCCTCTTTGTCTAGATGTACTTGGTTTGAATCAATTCTTGCTTGACCTCTAGGTGTTTGTTCTCTTGATCATAAAAGGAGATAATATATTTGGCCCTTTGTAAACTGGTCTCAAGTTCCTTGAATTTGGCATCCTTTTCTTTCAAGTTAGCCTAAGTGATTATGTCTTTCTCCTCATCACTTGAGTTCACAAGGAGAAACTCCTTTTTAGTGTCATGTTTTTCATGCTTCTATTTGACCTCTGCTTCCTCCACCATTTTCTCTTTTCCTTTAACCTGTATTGTTGATGAAGAAAGCAAGGCCTCTCCCACTTTTCATGGTGTAAACACTTGCCTCTTTCCCCTTCTTCTGAACTAGTGTGACTCTCTTCTACGATGTTTTTAAGGTGGAAAATTGAGGGACTGATATGTGGCTCAAAGTGAGTGACATAGTGAGGGATATTGAATGAAGTACATGCAAGGATCATTTGAGGGTGACAAAGTCTATGAAGTGTTGTAATTCTAATCAAATAGGTGATTTTGGAAACATACAAGAAAGGTTTTGCTAGGGTTTTAAAATTTAGGGTGCCAACTTGCTTAATTGATGGAGAAAAAAGATATTGGGTCACTTGTTGTATTGATCCAAAATGGATTTTGGATAAACTCCTAAGTCTAAGTGTTCCTCACAGAGGAAAATGAAAGTCCAAGGAATTTCATTCACATAGCCCGATTACAAATATCTTTTCATTCTAAATTTATTGCAACTTGAATGGGAAAAAATGGACTTAGGGTGCAGAAGTTATCGCAGAAAGAAGGGGACCTGTTTCCTTAGAAAAAGAGGGAAAATCCCCTAAAAATGGCAAAAAAAAACTTATAAAGGGAAATCGCATCGGAAAAAGGCAAAGGATCAGACTTAAGGAAAGGCGAAAGAAACTCCGATCCACGGATCCAATGTATCAGATCAGAGGCAGACATATGTGTGATATCGAGACCATGGACCTAGTGATTGTGATCATATGATACGTCGATCACCGATCATGCGATACACCAATTGTCGATGATCAGATCGAAAAATCAACATTGGCAATGTACAGAACCCTTGGGTTGTATGCGATGCATATGCAATAGCGATCACAATGGGAAATCTCAGCCATCGGATCACGAGAGGAATGGACGGCCAAGATTAAATGGGATCGGCTATTGCCGGACCTGACGGATCTCATAAGCGCAATTCATAGAATTTGAAATCCAGTAAAAGTGGATTTTCTGTGTATTTTTCGCATTTTTGTTATAAAACCAAAATACAAATGAAAATGCTCGAAGGCAATAGAACTAGACTTGAAGGGGAAATAAAGGTGTGATTAATGAAATTTGAGTTTCGTAGGCAGGATTTCTAGTGGACCTTAGGTGGAAAGTCATTTTAGGCTGGCTCCACCCAATCCCATACAGTGAACAACTTGTGGCTAGTGGAGGAGAGAGGAAAACTACCTTTTTGGCTGAGTAACCTCTGTATTATTAAGTTGCCCGAGATTTTTTATGGACGGTTGGATCAGAGATCCCACAGATGAACGGTGGAGATTGTGACTACAGCCAAAGGCAGACACGAAATGATTATAGGGTGAATGCGATAAGTTTTCAAATTTGATAAAGGATTTTGTCGGGTTTTTGAAGGTTTTCCTATGTATTTAGGATTTTTCCCAATACACTAATGTGATGCAATATAATACCTAATGGTGGACCCGATAGGGATTTTAGGGGAATTGTATGGAATTTCATGTCCAAAATATGTGTCCGATAGTGTATTTTCCAGAAATCTTTGTGTAAGACAATTTTCTCAACTTTCGGGTTTTCACCTATGAAATGACCTCGATTGCTTCTGTAACTGCTCCTAATCATCATGCCACACTGCAACAAGAATTTTTACAAGTAATGCTGCATTTAGAAGCAGCAAAGCTGCAGAGCTAGATGTCCAGTCGAACAGACAAGGAGCAGGGAAGCAGAAGAGGCATAGAGAGTTGATGAAGCACAAAGAAATGACCAGGGTAACCAAAAAAATCATAAAAGAACCTCAAAGGAGGCAGAGAGCTGATATAGAGCAAGAAGAGGAAGTTGCAAGCTGAAGGCAGAGAGCAGAGTAGCTGAGGGAGTCACTTGGAGGTTAAGTGAAAATCTAGAGAGTTGCAGAGAGCCAAATAAGCCAGAGCCGAAGAGCCAAAGCTAGAGCTAGAGCCGAAGAGCCAGAGCCAGAGCCAAGAGCTAAAGCCAAGAGCCAGAGCCAAAGCCGAAAGCCAGAGCCAGAGCCAGAGCCGTGATCCAAAAAGCTGAGAGCTTCATAGCCATGGATCAAAAGGTGTCTAAACCCAATGTTTCTGTGTGAAATAGTGGAGTTGAGCCAAGATCTTGTAAAAAGAACTTAGACCATAATCTTAGAGAGCCTAGTTGAGTTGACTAGAGCTCAAGGAGGCGTAGCCGAAGAGTTTTCAATGAACTCCATATTAAATTGTTGTTCTGTGTGTTTTGTTTTATTGTTGCATTGTTTACCGTTATATATATATATATATGTTGTATCAGTATAACAACAGAATACTAAAAGCACATAAACAGTTCTAAAACAAACATAAGCATACACCTTATTTTCTAGCACATATTTAATTATGCATTGGTTAATCAATAAGACTTGGGAACATTTAAGCTTTGGAAGTGGGAGAGGTTCTTATAAGTTAGACGAGAAGCCTAACTGCCCCATCTTCAAATCAAGTGGTATCAGAGCTTGAGATTGGTTAACCTCACCTTCAAAGAAGGTTATATCTGAATGCTTAATTGAGAGAGCAAAGATTGCTTGTCTGAAAGGTGTTTAAACAGTCAGAGGTTGATTTTATTCTTGTTTTGCAGACTGACTATTGTTTAAGTTTGCAGTGGTGAAGGCAAAGCTATTGATAGCTCAATCCGGGAAGGGCGAGAAGGAAGAAGGTCTGAAGTCATTTTGATCTGGATTTAAACAGGAATGCAACAAATTATAGAGATAACCATAAGCACAAAGATGGAATGGAAATAATACTTCATTTCATTAATGTAAAACACTGGGATATGCTTATAAACAAAGAATGGAAATAAACAACTAGGGAGATGGTAGCTTATCTCTGAGAAGAGTTGTTGTGGCTAAATGCCTCCGAGCTGTGTTACAATGAGGTTTGAAGGCCTATTTATTGTTGAGAAACAATGGAAAACCATAAACATCGAAAAACCTAACCCTAGAAGATGAAACGCCAAACTGTGGGCCCCATTTGGGTAAATTGGTACATCAACTTTCCGAGGTTGTAACTTTGGCATACGATCTTCGTTTGATGCGTACAATATCTCGCTAGAAATATCTATCCAAGAACTAAAACTCTGGGAAGAGAAACATCGGTCCTTGGATCCATGTTGCTCCTAGTTTTCCAAAAAAATGTCGCTTAGGGCCTCAAAACGCCTCCGGGAGTTTAGGACCCGAAAAATTGCTAAAAATAGTAAATTGTGCTACAATTAAGGAAACTGAAAAGATAAAAGAAAAAATGGTGGGGGTCCAAGTAGACTTGGTGGTTGGCCACCAATATCCACCTGGATCATTCCTCAACCCTTAGGAAGCAATGGTCCCCATTGCGTTAAGTTCCTCCATGAGATGAGGAAACTTCTGCTAAATTTGGTCCCTGGTGAGACACTTGCCCTGGTGAAGGAGTTGGCCTACTTTGACAACTCGATACAGTTGGATGTTCTACTGGTGAGTGTTATTGATCTATGTGTCCATGACCCAATCAGTTGCAACTTGTTCCATGGAATCTAGATTTAACTTTGTGGATGTGAGCTATTCTGTAATGTCGGATGTGTCTAGTAATGGTGGAAAGTATGGTCGAAGGCAGTCCACATTGAACACTGGGTGTAGGCCAAGGAATGGGGGAATGTTGAGCTCAAATGCATTGTCTCCCACATTCTTGGTAATGGTGTAAGGACCATATCAGAGTGGTCTAAGTTTCTAATAGGCTCCGGTAAGGCGTTCCTTTTGCAAATGCAACCAGACTTTGTCGCCCACCTGAAACTTGTGTGGGACCTGATGTTGATCATGTCACTACTTGTACTTGGCATTTGATTTCTCCATTATGTCATGGAATTGCTGGAGAATATGTCGGATGTGCTCAAAGAAGTTGTTTGCCTTATCCGTTTCAGAATGGACATGAGTTGAATATGCGTGAGTAGCTGCAAATGGCATGGCCACATCAATGGGACATAATGGCTGGAATCCCAAGCCCACCTGAAAAGGTATGTGGCTAGTCGAGCTGTGGAGAACCCGGTTGTAGTTGTGTTGAACATAGGGGAGGCTCTCATCCCATGTGCATGGATGCTTTGAGTTGTACATGTGTAGAATGTTTACAATCATCTTGTTGACAACCTCTGTCTGGCCAATGGTTTGAGGATGGAAGGTTGTGGACTTAGTGATTTTGGTGTCCAGCATCGACCAGAGACTGGACCAAAATGTACTGAGGAACTTGCTATCCTGATCTAAGATGATAGACTGTGGGATCCCAAAGTGCACCCACACTCATTCAACGAAGATTTTAGTAGTGGCTTCTGTTGTGATATTCTTCTTGCAGGCTTCCATAATGGTCATCTTCGAGAACTTGTCGATGACCACAAAAACATAGTCATTTCCATGCTTAGTGGAAAAAGGGCCTGACATGTAATCCATGGAGATGGATTCCCAAGGTCGACTAGGGGTAGGCAGCGAGGCATAGAGGCCTTGCTTCTTAGTTGTTAGTTTTGCAATGGCGCAGGCAGTGCATGATCTGATGTACTTCCCAACATCCCATCGAAATTTCAGCCAGTAGAAATAGTTCTCTAGTACTGCCACCATTTTCTCAACCCCGAAATGCCCAGTAGCTCGACTGTAGTGTGCTTCCCAAATCATATTGGTACGATCGCTTGAACGAATACAAAGGTGACCCAGGTGGCATAACAGGGCATCCTAGAGGTCAAAATCTGGAACATGCCGACCCTCCAAGAGTGTCTGTTATGTGTGGCCAATGCTTGGGTCAGTTTTGTAGAGAAGTGGCCAATCAAAAGTCTCATGCCCACAAGAGTTGAGCATGATGGTTAGTGACATGATCGGTGGTTGACTGAGGCAATCTGCAACATTATTTGTGCTACCCTTCTTATACTTGATATTCAAATGGAACTGTTGCAGGTATGTGGACCACTTCAGATGGAGATCATTCTGTAATTTCCCTTGGGTTTGTATGAACTGGAGTAGTCGGTGTTCTGTGTGGATGACCATTTCCTTCCCCAAAATGTAATGTTTCCATTGTCGGCAGGCCTACACATTGGAATACATCTCTTTTTCATAAGTGGGATACTTCCGGAATGTGTCTTAAAGTGTTCCACTGTGATATGCCACTGGATGGCCGTGTTGAGTAAGGACTACCCCAATAGCATAGTTAGAGGCATCTGTCTCGACCTCAAATGGTTTTTGCAAGTCTGGAAATGTGAGCACTGGTGCCGAGCAAAGGTAGTCTTTCAACTCTATGAATGCCCTCTATTGAGATTCAGACCAAAAGAATTTTTCTTTCACTCCTCCCTTGGTGACTTGACTGAAGGGCCAAGTGATAGGAGAAAATCCCAACATGAACCTGCAGTAGAAGTTGGCAAGACCTAGAAAGTTGTGGAGCTTCATTAGAGTGGTTGGAGAGGGTCAATATCGAATGACTTGGAACTTGGTTGGATCCACATGCACCCCCTATTTATCAATAATGTATCCTAGATACTAAACCTAGGTCATGCCAAAAGTGTATTTCTCCAAATTGGCACATAACTTGTGTTGCTGCAGTTTTTGGAGAACCTGTCGGATGTGTTGGAGGTGCTCTTCCCAACTCTAGCTAGAGATCAGGATGTCATCCAAGTATACCACTACAAATGAGTTGGTGAATGGCCACGAGATGTCATCCATTAGCCTCATGAAGGTTGCAGGAGCATTCATCAATCTGAAAGGCATAACCAACCATTCGAAAAGGTCCTCATTGGCTTTGAAGGCATTCTTCCACACATCGAAGGGTTCGATTGGTACCTGGTAATATCCTAACTTCAAATCAATCTTGCTGGAATATTTTTACCCCTTTAATTGGTCTAGCAGGTCATCGATCCGTGGGATCAGATACCTATTACAGAAAGTGATCTTGTTCAATGCCCAATAGTCAATACAGAGTCTCCAAGTCCCATCCTTCTTCTGTACCAACATGATCGGGCTCCCATAAGGGGATGAACTTGGACGGATGTGACCTTTCTGTATTAGCTCCTGAATTTTCCTCTTGATTTCATCGTTCTCTAGGATGGAGCACCGATAGATTAGTCCATTAGGAAGTGGCACACCTGGGGTCAGATTGATGGAGTGCTTAACCTAACAATGCAGACGAACCCTTGCAGGGGAG
The DNA here is from genome assembly GCA_000404065.3 of Pinus taeda. Lineage (NCBI taxonomy): Eukaryota > Viridiplantae > Streptophyta > Pinopsida > Pinales > Pinaceae > Pinus > Pinus taeda. The sequence continues at coordinate 16,093 of APFE031467153.1, forward strand.
GTGAAGATGTCCTCATACTCCACGACCTTATCCATTTGTATTTGTTGTGTGGAGGGGCCCTGTTTGGAGGTCATGGCCACCATATTCTTCTTTCTTTGACGGCGTGTCATCAGGAAAAAAATTTACCAGTTTTGGAAATGAGCTTAGTGGATTGTTTTGCAGTAACCAAAGAGATGGCGGTAGGTGGTGCTACCTCTGGTATCGTATACAACTTATTTCCCAAAGTAATAATAACAGTATGGGGCCTTGATTCATACATAGTATGTTGCTTCCACAATTATGGTTGTCCTAATAATACATCAGAGACTTCAAGGGGAGAAATGTCACACAATACCTCATCTGTGAAGGGCTTGATTTTGTATGGAAGGTGACATTGCTGGCTCATGCAAAGATCTTGTCCTCAGTGAAGCCACCCAATGGTGTACGATTATGGATGTGCTATGGTCGGTAAGCCCAACCACTTCATGACCTTTTCTAAAATGACGTTCCTTTGGCTCCCGCTGTCGACAATGAACTATAGTGGGGATCCCTTTAGCCACATTTGGGAGTGGAAGAGATGCTCCTCCTCCTCTGGATCTTCGGGCTCCTCCTTCTGGATCTTCATGTTGGCAATGGTGGCATTGGGCTCCGCATCGATAATCTACTTCCCTTTTTCATTCCCCTTGTTGGGTTCTAACTTAGAGTCGGAACATGCAACTGATTCTGAAACCTTTAGCTCAGCCACCAATGACTGCTTGGTCCGACACTCACTTGTGTTGTGAGTGGAGCTCTTATGGAACTCACACCACTTTCCCGTGCCCTTTTTCGACTTTGTGGTGCTATTATTTGCTTGCATCTTTGGTCGGTTGTCTTGGGCCACCCTGCCTTGGCTTTGTCCTTTGTTCTGTGGTTTGAGGGCACCTTTTCCTTGCTTCGGATTGATAGATCCAAAGTCTCATTTCTTCTGTTTAAACTTTTGCTCGACCTTGACGGCATATCAGTATGTCGTGCCAAGCGAGGAGATGTTCAAGTATTCTATTTCTTCCTGCATGTACTTTTGCAGGTAGCCATGGTATTTGAGTATCAAATGCTACTCCGAATCCTTGATACCCAACTTTTTGCGAAGGGTATGGAAAATATTAGTAAACTTTGGCACGTCTTGGTCCCTTCCCTGCTTCAGTGTGGTCCACTTTATGTATTGATCCTCATAACTTCCGATAGGGTAGTACTGCTCCTTGATGGCATCCCAAAATGAATTCTAGGTGGGTGCGACTGAAAATAGTGGGCTTGTACTGTCATCCTTCTGTTCGCAGTAGGTTTCCTTCCAGTCCTTGACGTGGGGGGCTGCTTTGAGAAGAGCGAAAATAATCTTTTCCCGACTGGAAAAATCATCAACAAAAAAATAACCCTCTAGCAGAATTAACCATTTATCGATGGCATTTGTGTCTATCTAACCCTCGAATATGGGGATTTCAAAATTAACTTGTAGCTTAAATAGTGTGGTGTTTCCAGAGTAGCTGTGGGAAGTCGATGCGTCGCCCCTAGGTAGCCACTGAAGGATCTGGGCAAGGTTTTCCATCATCGCATTCCTTTTTCGCTCGAGGGATTCTTTGAGCAAGATTTTGATAGGATCTCCTACTCCCTCATCTTTCTTTTCATCCGCCATGGGAGGGCGTCGGGTTTTGTGAGGCTGGTCTTGCAAAGGTTCGACTAGTTCAAGCCCTAACTCCTTATACCCCAACCTCGTTAGGGACATTCAAAGAAAAATAGAGAAAAAGTAGACTGCTCTAATACCACTAATCCAGATTTAAACAGGAACGTAACAAATTATAGAGATAACCATAAACACAATGATGCAGTAGAAATAATACTTCATTTCATTAATGTAAAATACTAAGATATGCTTACAAACAAAAAATGGAAATAAACAGCTAGGGTGATGGTAGCTTATCTCTGAGAAGAGATGCAGTGGCTACATGACTCTGAACTATGTTACAATGAGGCTTGAAGGCCTATTTATTGTTGAGAAACAATGGAAAACCCTAAAAATCCAAAAACCTAACCCTAGAAGATGAAATGCCAAATTGTGGGCCCTGTTTGGGTAAATTGGGACATCAACTTCCCACGGTCGTAACTTTGTGATATGATCGTCGTTTGATGTGTACAATATCTCCTTAGAAAGATCTATTCGAGAACTACAACTTTGGGAAGAGAAACATTGGTCCATGGATACCTTTTGCTCCCATTTTTCCCAAAAAATGTCATTTAGGGCCTCAAAATAGCTCTGGAAGTTTAGCACCTGAAAAACGGCTAAAAATAGTAAATTGTGCTACAATTAAGGAAGCTAAAAGGCTGAAAGAAACAATGGTGGGGGTCCAAGTGGACTTGGTGGGTGGACACCAATATCCACCTGGATCAAATTCTTCTATCCTAAAGGACCTCAAGGAAATTCTTGAAGCACAAGAGGTTTGCTGTAAAAGGTTGTTGAATAACCTCTTTAATAATCTTGCTTGAAGTTCTTTTTTTCATTGGCATAATGACAACTTCTACAAGTGAGTCCTCGAATTCTTCTTTCTTCATCACAAGAGTCTTTGATGAAGACATGAAGTAAGAATTATCCACCATCATGGATATGGTGAGAGAAATGTATGAGGATGGAAGGAAGAGCAACAATCTTAGAGAGCAATTGAATTCCATGAAGGAAGAGAAGCAATTGCTTACTGACAAATTGCAGGAAATGGAGAGGCAACTTCATATTACAAATATGAACCTAAAAAGGATGCTTGAGTTGGAGTCACTGCTCTTTGTTGTCAAAGAAGCCTTGGTCAAGTATGAGCTTGAAGAAGAGGTAAAACATTCCAATTTGTCTTCAAATTCCTCTAAGAATGCTCATATTGGTTCTTTTGAAAAACATACCAAAGGCATAGGTTCCAAGCTAATATCCAAGATGGGCTATGAAGGAAAAGGCTTGGGTAGACATGCACAAGGTATTGTTGAGCCAATAATAATTGAGGAAATGCCTAAGTATTTGGGTCTTGGCTATGGACAAGCTTATGGAGAAAGTTCCAAAGCTGCCATGAAGACCATTAGAACAACTCCAAGAAGGGGTTGCACTGCAGGTCTTCAAGAGTGTGAAGGTTGTATTAAGGAGGAATGAAATAGCTTGAAACATCATTTGCAGGATGCAGATGTTTAGAAGCACACACTTGAACCAGAGAGTTGGGGAAACTCTAACAATCTTGAAGAGATAGATGGTGTTAAAAGGGAGCCACTTCAATAGATTCACCTCGTCATAAAGGCAATAAAGGTGAAAGAGAAAGGTATAAATCTGGTTCTAAACATATTCCTTTTGATTTTGCGAAGCATGATAAATTTCCACATAGAGATGGGGAAAGAATTGATTGTTCCTTTTGTGGTTTGGATAACCATAATGTTTCTAAATGTTGGAAGAGAATAGCCACATATAGGACACAGAAGAAGGAAAAGAAGAAAGAAGCCAAGGGTCCATTTAACAAGGAAAATCATGTTGTCAAGAGGATGGACATGTAGCCCACTTACTGCCATAAGCAAGGACATCTTGCTACAAAATGTTGGACACTGAATCCAACAATTCTTCCACAAAAGCTTAAGAAAGTGGAAAGAGAAGATGGTAGAAATGGAAAGGAAGATTCCATGACTGATGTGTCTCATGATGATTCACATGTTGATTTTGATGTGTAAAAAAAGGTAGTGCCTTTGATAGGGATTGGTGAGAAATGGCTAGAGTTCTTATCCGATTAAGATTGCATTTCTATTGATGCATCTACATTTTATTTCATTTCAGCGTCGAAAGTACAGTGTGCTTAAGTGAAAGTTGAAGGGTGAAATGAATGCATGAGCAGGAGATGCATGAACACAAGGATGTTGATGATTTCCTTATTTTTGAACATGTATGTGTAATTAACTTGTAGGGTTGATTGCTTTGACATACATGTGATGCCATCTTGTCTTGGGAGAAGTTAACTTGGACTCCAAATGGAGATAATGATGAAGTGTTTCATCTTTTGAAAAAGAGTCCTAATGGTCCTTTTCTACATGCTTGACTTGAAGGGTGATTTGTTTAAAGGCATGTTTTGTGGGATTGTTGTCTAGGCCATCATTTGCATGGAGATGTAAAACATGGAGGTGTTCACAAGATGTGAAATCTATTTCTTTTGTTGAAACAAGAGTTTAGGCCATCTAGTTGTTGTTTGTATTTCTTCTGTTGTTAACAGTTGTTGTTGACAGCTTGTAAAATACGTACAAATGAAAGTTTTATAGAGAAAATGTACTTCACATTTGTTTGAGCCACCTTGGATCAATGATCAAGGCAGAAAAGTTCAAACTACCTTCTTTGACCATTTCAGCAGAAGTTTTGCATGAATGCAAGAAGGAAGATAGTTCTTCCTAGGAAGACCAACCCATCTAAGAAGAGAAGTGGTCAGAGACTTTGGTTCAGGGGCACTATGCAAGGCAAGTGTGTGGAGGCTGAAAGAAGAGGGTTTTTTTACTCTCAGGTACTATTCAGATCAATATATCGATCTTTTGGAGACAAAAAGTTTTGTTAGTGGGAAGGCGTGATCCAAAATGGATTTTGGATAAACTCCTAAGTCTAAGTGTTCCTCACAGAGGAAAATGAAAGTCCAAGGAAGTTCCTGGACATAGCCCCATTATAGAGATCTTTTCATTCTAAATCTACTGCAACTTGAATGGGCAAAAAAGGACTTAGGGTGTAGAAGTTATCGCAGAAAGAAGAGGCCCTGTTTCCTTAGAAAAAGAGGAAAAATCCCCTAAAAATGGCAAGAAAAACATTATAAAGAGAATCACATTGGAAAAAGGCAAAGGGTTGGACTTGAGCGGAGGTAAAAGAAACTTTGATCTGTTGATCTGATGTATCGAATCTGAGGCAGACATATGTGCGATATTGGGACCCTAGACTTGGAGATTATGATCACACGATACGTTGATCGCTGATCATGCGATACAACGATCGTCGATGATTGGATCAATGAATCGGCATTGACGATGTATAGAACCCCTGGGTTGTATGTGATGTAAGATGCGATAGTGATCATGATGAGAAATCTCAGTCATCCGATCCTGAGAGGAATGGTCGGCCAGTATTAAATCGGATCAGTGGTTGCCGGACCAGACAGATTTCATAAGTGCAATTCATAAAATTTGAAATCTAGTAAAAGGGGATTTTCTGTGTATTTTCGCATTTCTGCTATAAAACCAAAATACAAAGGAAAATGCCTGAAAGTGATAAAACCAAACCTGAAGGGGAAATGAAGGCGCAATTAATGAAATTCAAGTTCCATAGATGATATTTCGGGCAGACCTTAGGCTGAAAGCAGTTTTAGGTTGGCTCTACCCGATCCCATTCAGTGAATAATGCATGACTGGCAGAGGAGAGAGGAAAACTGCCTTTTCGGGATGGTAACCTCGGCATTCTTAAGCCGCCCGAGATCGTATATGGACTGTTTGATCAAATATCCCACAAATCAATGATGGATATTGCGACTATAGCCAAAGGCGGACCCGAAATAATTATAGGGTGGATACGATAAGTTTTCAAATCCGATAAAAAGGATTTTGTCGAGTTTTTGAAGGTTTTCCCATGTATTTGGGATTTTTCCCAATACACTAATGCGATGCGATATAACACCTAATGGTGGACCCAATAGGGATTTTAGGGGCGATTGAATGGAATTTCACATCCAGAATACACATCCAATAGTGTATTTTCTGGAAATCTCTATGTAAGGCAATTTTCCTAGCTTTCGGCTTTTCACCTATGAAATGACCCCGATTCGTTCTCTAACCACTCCTGATCATCATGCCACGCTGCAGTAGGCATTTTGATAGGAAATGATACATTTAGAAGCCACAAAGCCACAGAGCCAGATGGCCAGTTGAACAAACAAGGAGCAGGGAAGCCGAAGAGGCATAGAGAGCTGATGAACCGTAGAGAAATGGCCAGGGTAGCCAAAAAAGTTGGAAAATTACCTCAAAGGAGGTAGAGAGCTCCATAGAGAGCAAGCCCGGGGATAAAATGGTGTCTAAACCCATTTTTTCTATGTAAAATAGTGGATTTGAGCCAAGAGCTTGTAAAAAGAACTTAGACCATAATCCCTGAGAGCCTAGTTGAGTTGACTGGAGCTCAAGGAGACGTAGCCCAAGAGTTTTGGGTGAACTCCGTATTAAATTGTTGTTCTGTGTGTTTTGTTCTATTTCTCCATTTTTTTTTTTTTGTAAATCAGTGTGTTATATTAGATCAAAATACATATATTACAAAAAAGTTTTCTTAAGCAGACAAAGAAAAACCTCCTACTAATTGCTTGGCCAAGAAACAACCACAGAACCCCGGGGCACACCACGCAAGGTGGCAGAGGATTGGGGTTTGCCAAAATTAACAGTGTTTTGACTAGGCTCCATACAGATCTGAGGGCAACTGTAGTGCTTCCCAGAGCAAAAAACGACAGATGCACAACCAAACATGAAGAAAAACAGCACGAAACCAGACATGACAGACCGCTGAGACTCAATACGTATCCAGAACTATGTAATTCTTGGAGGTGTCCTGCGCAGACGATGCCTTAGCCTTGCTCTCCTGAGATGGCGAAGGAAGAGTGCCCTAGTGGTCGCCTTTGTGCCCCTCCGGAATTTCCCCTGTATTCCTGGCATCTTGATTAATAGTGTGCCGCAAAAGACTGATGAGGACAATGAGTGTTTTTGAAATAGTGTCAAATTGTTGTTCGAGACTGCTTATCTTGAATTTCAAACTTCCAGAATTGGCATATGTTCCTCTGTTGTAACCACAATTGTTTGTTGGGCTTTCCACACTTGGTTGGTGTAATTCCCCTGCATGCTAATGGCTTTAGCCAGCATAGTTTTCATTCTCCACATTTCGGCTTGCGTTCACACATATTGAGTGACTCACGTAGAGACTGTGCCAGGATCTTGCACCCAGTCCATATCCTTCTCCACCTCCTGAGCTTCCAAGTTCTTCTCCTCTTCATTCACGATAGCCTCCAGCTCCTCAATTTTCCGCTTTTCTTTTTGTGAAGTGCGAGTCTCATAAGCTTCCCTATCTCTTTTCAAGTGTTGGTTAGCCGAAGCATTTTGGCTCCCCTCACTTTCCATTGTCTTAACTGCACCTGACTGATCACTCTGCGCACTAAGAATTAGGGAGAAGGCATTCCGCTTGCAGCTCGAAGAAATAATGGCCTTTTTTATGCCAGGGCTTACGATTAAATAAATGAAATTGGGAGAGTAATTGGGCATTTTCTAGCCTATCCCCTGTTTCTTGCATGTCTTTTCATCATTATTCTTGGTTGATGGCTTGTGTTTTTGGTGATGATCCGACGTCTTGCTTCTGCGGTCACCTTTATTACTCTTCTCCGTAGCGTTCCAGCTGTCCCATCTTCCGTATGGGCAACGACAACTCTCATCTTTTGTGATCATAGTTCTATTGGGCCTTACCTCCTCCTGCTTGAGCATTGAATGCTCTTGTCCAATCCGTCCTTCGTTCTCTAGCGATCCCTTAATTCTCCCCGCAGCATGCACAATTTTCATCATCATTTCGTTATGCTTGGAGAGATCACCGCCTTTTCAATCCTACCTTTCATTCATCAAATCCTGCCTCGAGAGCAGGGTGCATTTATTTTTTAATTCCGGGCAGATGAAGTCCTGCCAACATCTGTCCAAAATGTTGGTGGGGTTATCTATCCCAACGTTTGCCAGATGGTCTGCTACTACATTGGCCTTGCGGCAAATAGCCTGAAAGACTAAACCTTTCAGCCACCCCAAGTGTTCTGCTATGTTTTCTGTCACTTTCGCCAGTCGCCAGTGTTGTGTGACCTTACTAGCCTTGGCTCCCGCATACATTCTTCTGGTTGTTGTAATTGCGAGCTGGGAATCCCCCTCAACTACTGCAGCTCCCGCCTGTAAATTTCTCAGAATTCTGAGACCCTGTTCCATTGTTGCGAACTCCATCTCATTGTCCGTTCCTTCCCCTAAAGCTCTACTGTAGATGTGCATAATTTACCCTTCGCTATTCCTTATAATTCCACCAATGCCAGCCAGTCCTGGATTACCTCTTGATGTGCCATCGAAATTTAGCTTGAGGAAGCCTGATGGTGGCCGCTTACAGATGCTTAGTGAGGTTTTGAGCTCCTACTGGTGATTCACTGCAGCTACATCTGCTCCATTATCCAGGTTAAAGGCTTTCAATATTTGTAAGTCTTTGTTCGAAGCTTTGTTGTCTTGCTCTGTTTTTCTTTTAACAAGAACCAACTGTCTTATATTTTGTTTGATAATCTCTATATAGTGATTTATGTCCCTGGTTTCGTTTAAGAATACCCTTTTGTTCTATTCTTTCCAGATTGTCCATGTAATAAACCTCGGTATTATTTTCCAAATTATATTTACCCTTTGATTACCAGAGAAATTTCCTCTCCAATTCTCGATGGACTCTTGGAAGGATTCTCTGGTTCTGTCCATTTGCTGCATGGTGTTTTCCACCCAATTCCATAGAATGTTTGCCGAGTCACACGTAGAGATGGTTCATAGTTTCCTCTTCCTTGTTGCACAAGGGGCACCTTGAAGCACCGCAAAACCTTTCTTGCGGAGATTTTCCCAAGTCAAAGTTTTTCTGTGCATTAGAAGCCAGAGGAAGGTTCTAATTTCTGGCCAGAACTGGGAATGCCAGACCTTGCTGCTCCATGAAACCTTTTCAACCTGCTCTAAGTTTTCGATACAGTTTTTGGCTTCTTTGAGCGTTAAATTTCCCCCGCCTTGCTTTCCCCATCTTAGTTGGTCGTTGTCACCCACATTCCTCATTCTTCTTTTATTTAATATATTTTGCAGGTTCATGACATTGTTGTTTACCTCATTTGTGCTCTCTATTTCGCTGATTGCCCAATTTCTCCATTCCAAGTCCTTGTTATTAGGAGTCCAATAGTGATGGACCGTTGTTTTCCCATTCTCTTGATAGTTTCTTTGTAGTTTTGTAAACTCTGGCCTTTCTAACTTGGGGAGTTGTTGCCAAGCATCCTCCCAAAAGAAGGCTGTTTCCCCATTGAAGATTTCCCAGAAGCTGTTCTCCTATAAAATTTCTTGATTTCTCCTTGCTAGGTTCCAGACTGGGGACCCTTCTGGATTCGCTTGCATTCTGATTAAATCTTGGATGCTATGCGTTGGAGCATATTTCTCCTTCTAGTGTCTATCCTAGGGAATATTAGGTTCTTTCAGCCATTTCCACCAAAGTTTGGCCCCACAGGTTCTATTGATAGTGAATGGGTCAAGCAAGTTTAACCCTCCTAAGTGCTTAGGTTTGCATAATTTATTCCATGCGACTAAAGCCCATTTTCTCTTCTCTCCATTTCCTGTCCATAAGAAATTTCTTTGTATTACTCTCATTTGTTGAAGGAATCCTTTGGGAGCCGGGATTATGGAGAGCATATATTGTGGAATAGCTTGCAGAACCGCTTTGGTTAGAACTAGCCTCCCTGCAAAATTGAGGGCCTTATGGGTCCAGTGATGACATCTCTTCTCCAGGTTAGCTATGATCTTCTCCCAATGAGTTTTTTGCCAAGGTTTATCTGTTAAAGGAGCTTCTAGGTACCTCAAGGGCATACTGCCTCTTCAGAAGCCTAGAGTGCTCGAGAGATTCTTCTGCACAGCTAAATGCGTATTGAAAAAAAATATAGTGGATTTAGATAGATTTATTTCCATACCTGAGGCTTCGCTGAAAAGATTCAGGATCCTTTTATAGCCCTGGGCTTCTTTGACTGTTGGAGATCCATGTAACATTGTATCATCAACAAATTGTTGATGAGTGGCTGCTGGAATGGAGGGCAGGGGCTGCAGTCCTTTGATCCTTCCTTCCTCTTTAGTGCTTTGAATGAGTCTGCTTAAACCCTCCATCAGGATAACAAAAAGGAAAGGAGATAGCGGGTCTCCTTGTCTGAGTCCTCGTGATGGGGAGAATTGGTTGGCAGGGGCACCATTAACCAATATAGAAAATCTGGTAGATTTGATTAGGGCTAAAATCCGTTTTGTCCATTGATTAGCGAACCCGAAAGCTGTTAAGATAGCTTCCAGGTAATTCCAGTTGACTTTATCATAAGACTTTGATAAATCAAGTTGCATCATCATTCCTGCTAGTTTCCTGGAGTGAAGTGTATGAATCATCTCCTATGCCAGAAGGATATTGTCCAGAATTTGTCTTCCCTCCACATATCCCAATTGTTCCTCTGAAATGAGGCCTGGAAGAATAGGTTTCAATCTATTTGCTATGACTTTAGAGATGATCTTGTAAATAACATTGCATAAAGCAATACGTCAGAATTTTGCAGGGGTGTTGGCTTCCTCTTCTTTAGGGATTAGGGCTATGAAAGTAGAATTTAGAGATTTGAGAATTGAGGGAGAATGTCGAGAATCCTCCACCACTTCCCAGACCTCATTTTTTACAATTTCCCAGCAAGCCTTGTAAAAATTGATGGTGAAGCCATCAGGCCCAGGCGCTTTCTCATTTTGCATATCCTTCACTGCTTCCTCCACTTCTTCTAAGGATATTTATCTAGTTAAAGAAAGGTTTTGCTCATTAGAGATTGTCTTGGGAATAGATTTGATGAGTTCAGCTATTGCTTTTGTTCTATCTACCGTTGGTACCTGAGCTATGCTATTGAAATACGTAGTAAGCAGGGTAGAAATTCCTTGATGATTCTCAATGTTGTCCCCTTGTTCGCTTTTGAGACTAAGGATTTTATTGACACCCTTGTAGTCCCATGCTGATCTGTGAAAGAACTTGTTGTTCTGTTCCACTTCCTTGAGCCATTGGATCCAGGACTTTTGCTTCCAAAGGATCTCTTCCTGCTGGCACCGGAGCTTCCGTTGTTGCATTAATATTTTTTATTTGCTTGCAGTTTCCGGGTCACTATCTCCCATAATCCAATCTTTGTGAATCTGCTCTAGCTGCTTTTCGCTCTTGGATTTTTCTTTGAATATGTTCCCAAAGAATTTTGTATTCCATGTTTTGATTTTATTTTTGATGTGTCTCAATTTACCTTGAATTTTGAACATTTTGGTTGCTCTGATATCCAACGGTTCATGCCACCACTTCTCAACAAGTTGAGTGAAGTCAAGATGATCAAGCTAAAATTTCTCAAACCTAAAAGGTTTATTTCTAGGAGTGCCCTGTATAGAAGCCATCAGAGAGATGGGCCAATGATCTGACCCTCCACTAGGAAGAATATCAGAATCTACTATTACTCCCTCGAACAGCAGACTTTCATATATTAGCAATCTATCAAGACGAGATGCGATTTGTCTGTCACCTCCCCTTCTGTTGTTCCAAGTATATTCCCCACTCTTGGGGTAGATATCCACTAATTTAGATGTGTTGATAAAATCTAAGAATGATTCAGAATCTTTGTTGAGTTTCCTTATTCCTCCCTTCTTCTCTGATAGTGTAGTTATCATATTGAAATCCCCCCTATGATTGCTTTCGCTCTGGGATATCTGACCTTCAGATTTAATAAAGTTCTTAGAAAAATGCATTTCACTTCTAACTTTTGAGGCCCATAAACATTGGTGCACAAATAGGTCTCTGAGTTGCCTATCACTTGAACTTCTATGGCTATAAAGTGTCTGGTAGCCTCAGAGGAGAGGATTTTGATTACATGTGGATTCCACCAAGTGACTAAACCTCCCTCCCATCCATGAATAGTTGTTTCCATATATTCGATTTGTCTACCTAGCTTTTTGCTTGCATTCTTAATAATATTAATTGCACATTTGGTTTCTTGCACAAATATAATATCCGGTTTTTCATTTTGGACCTTCCTTTTTAACAGTCCCTGTTTTGTTTGGTTGTTGAGCCCTCTAACATTCCAAGAGATGATTTTCATTTTAACACATAAATAATTAGGATCTGAGAGAAACGGCTTCTAGATCTTTCATCTTACCAGAGTTTAAGAGCATTTGTCCCATTTCCTGCAATGCCTCATTATTGGATCTACATCCTCTCTTCTTCCTTTGTTTGGAGCTGGGGGATGTTTGCAGTAAGCTTTTTGTTCAGAGTCCCATTCCTTTTGTTATGCCCAGATTCCTATTTTGCATCTCCAACTCTGCCTTTTCCTTAGCTATGAATATTTCATTAATTTTCCTAACTTCCTCTTCCGGTATGTTTTCCATCCCCTTCTTTCTTCAATCTTCCACCATATCTGGTAGATTAACTCCTTCCTACTCTAAAACCTCATTGAGCTCCATTTCCTCACTGCCTATGTCACTTATGAGCATCTATGAATCCTCATCTGCTCCTTCTGTGCCTTCTTGATTTTTTCCAGTACTGTTTTGAATATTTTCCTCCATTACTTTGGTTGCTACTTTTGTTGTTGTTTTGTTTATTTCACTGGTCTTGTGCTCCTTATTATGGTCCTCTGAGTCAGTTTCAGTTTCCAAAACTTCAAAAGAATTACTTATTTTACCTTGTGTTGCGCTTGTTCTAATTGGTCATTTCCTGTTTTCTCTCTGTTTTTCTCTCGGTCGAATGAAGGTGTCCCTGATCTTTCCTTCTTTATCCTCTTTGTGTGCTTCCGCTGATTTTTTTAATGGACATTCTCTGATTAAGTGTCCATGATCATGGCACTTCCTGCAACGAAATGGAATTTTCTTATAGTCAATAGCTTGGAAATAGTCCTCATCCCTATATTCCAGCCACAGACCTTCATGCAATGCCCCTGAAACATCAATCTCCACACAGATCCGACCACAGGAAGTATATCTTCTTTGCAACGTAGCCTCTGAGGCTTTAATAAAAGTTCCTAAATTGTCACCTATTTGTTTTATAGTAGCATAGCCCCAATAGTCTATTGGGAGTGTGAAGAGGCGAATCTAGACTGGCACCTGCATGAAGGTTTCTTTCTCTGGCACAAAGTTGGGTTTCCACGGCTTCATGTAGAGGCCCGCTGAAGCAAAAAAGTAAGGGCCTCCATCAAATATTTTGTCCTTGTCTTCTAAATTGGAGAAAACAACTGTAAAAAAAACTTTTGCTCCTAGGTGCAGTCTGACATCACCTTTGGGTTTCCATTGTTGTTTTATCCATTGACACAGTGCCCTTTCCATTGGCCACAGTCCCATGAACTTGCAGATCACTGCATGTTCAGTCATGTGGTCTTTGTAGGCTTGAATTTTTGGGTCCGTTAGAACCACCCTTAGGACTTCTGCCATTTTAGGTTTGCATGGGCCTTGAGTCGGTTTGTCAGTAAGATTTTGTTGTATGTTCTTCTTCCCCTCGCTTTCTTTTTCCGGAGCAATCTTCTCATTGTTCTCTTGCTCCTTATCTTGTTTATTCTCCTGTGCGGGATGAGCCTGCACTTCCTTTGTTTTGCTTTTATTGTCTGCTCTTCAATTAGCCTCTTTCCCTTTCAGCTTTTGAGTATTTTGTTCCTCCTTTTCCCTGTTTTCTCTTCTTCCCTTGCTGGTTCCTTCCTCTTTCTTTGACCTTTCATACCCTATTATTTGCACCCCTTCCTGTGCTGATTGTTTGTTCATGATTATCTGTTTGTATGTGGGGGTCCCTATGGACCCCTCGTTTACCATTTGTCGGGTCAGGATCTGTCCCCTTCTGAAAATTTCTGCCACCCTGACCCTGTTCCTGTCCAGTTTCAAACCCTAGGTTTGAAAATCCGTGAACTGTCTCCTCTGTTTTCCCCAGCTCCCGCTCGTGTTCTCTCCTATTTCTCCATTGTTTATATATATATATATATAAATAGATATATATATGTTGTATCAGCATAACAACATAATATTAAAAGCACATAAACAGTTCTAAAATAGACATAAGCATACACCTTATTTTCAAGCACATATTTAATTCCGCATTGGTTAATCAATAAGACTTGGGAACATTTAAGCTTTGGAAGTTGGAGAGGTTCTTGTAAGTTAGAGAAGAAGCCTAAGTGCCCCATTTTCAGATCATGTATGCAGGTAATAGAAGCCTTTGTAGCTTTAGCAGATGAAGAAAAGTGGTGTTTTGGTGCTCATAGGTTTTGCTAGGCTTTACTAGCAAAATGCGTACCACCAAATGCTAGCGCACAGTGTCCTTGACAAACATGCCTTTCAACGCACAAGTGCATAACACTGTTGAAATTTTCTCTAGTTTAGATGGGCAAATGCATCCTTCACTGCACAGGTGCGTAGCACCACACTCAAGCGCGTAGTGACTCTACCGAATGCGCAACGTCCTAGTTAAACATGACCTCCAACTTGCACATTGATTTTGACTGCCTTCCTGATGTCCAAATTGAGTCCATTATAGCTTGTTGGAAGGCTATGTCTCTTGGCTAGCCAATGGAATTATAAAGCACTGAAAACGATCCATTATAGCCCCTGAAACGTGAATTCTCCCAAGGCTTTTCACAAATTGCAGAATCAAGGTGCAAAAATGAAGTGTTCTCTTCACAAAACATTTGGAGGTCTTCCTCAACTCAAAATTGAGATCATTGTAGCTCATTGGAAATATATTTCTCTCTAGTTATCATTTGACTCATCAAGAAAGTCATTTGGACAATCCAGCTAGAAGAAAATTTGATTTTCCCAAAGTCACTGTAGAAGTACAGTACCTCTCTTGTAGCAACTGTACTTTTGACATTTCTCTAAAACCATGACACGTGTAAAAAGTGAAGGAGTTTTTTCATCCATGGCCTATTATGGACAAACACCTCTCCCATGTTTTCCAACTCATCCCTGTTTGGTCTAAAACATATTCTTAAGAAAAATCAGCCCTATGTGTGGCAAATGATTTGTCCCTTGGACTGACTTATTGAAAAATGATGGAGACATGATTTGTATGAGTTGGAATGACCTCATACTTGCTGAAATGACCTCTCTTGTGCCTCATATACTTAGATGTCTCTAGTTCCATAGCCAACCCTAGCTCAATGGGTGAGGAAATTAGGGTTTAGTGCTTGTGGAAAATGATGATTTGGACACCCTTGGGAAAAGACAACTCCCTTTGGCATGCACTTAACCCTTTGAAACTTTACCCTTTCACTTGACTATTTCCTTTAAAAAATTGATATTTTGATGGTCTGGCATCTTTGGAACACTAAGTTAACAGCTTGGGATGGTGAAATTATTAAATTTGGAAGACATAAAATTAGATAATGAAATAATCATTTCTCTTTGCAAATCATCTTCACATGATGAAGGGATGTTACTTGATCACCATTTACTTGCTAGTCTTATGCAATGGAATGGAACCTTGCGAACCCTAATGACCTAATGAAACCTTGAAAAACCGTAAAAGACCTAATGGGACCTTGAAGGACTAAATTTCAAGATGACATAATGACCTCATGACTCATACAAATGGCATGATAAAAATAACTTTATGGATGATGTGCAGTCAACAAGATATGAAACTATGCTAGAAAGTAATCACATTTAGGGAGGAGTGATGTTTTTGGACTATGGCTACCATCAATGACTAATTTTTTGCATGACCTAGTGGAATGATAAAAAAATTATGTGTGGGACCCTAAAAATGATATGAAAGTATGATTTTTCATCACTGGTGGTAGGATCCAAATGTTGACACTAACATTAGCCTTATTGGGGATGGCAGCTCCTTTGAGGTGTCAAGAAAACCGTAGACCAAGTGCCTAACCATGTGGGCCAATACGATCAAAAACTTAAATTGAAATGCATGACTAAATGCTGACAATTTCAAATGACAAAAACTGACTTAAAATTGACTCAAAAAATGACTCAAGGCTTACTTAACTGAAACAAGTACTTACAAAACATATTAATGGCAACAAACCATAGAGATTTGAGGGCTTCAAATACTAATGACAACCACCTGCCTACTAAAGAATATGTACAATCATGTGAGGTGAACCTTCCAATGTAAGCAATCCAGTAGATGGCTACTCACTGAAATTCTGTTATCACTTTCCCTGAGCAAGCAGAATGGTGTACATGTAGGCAACTCACAATTGAAACGAAGGCTTATGCTAACAAACCAGATAACATTCATCTTCTCTAATTCTTGCAAAAGAATTCTGAAGGGGTCTTGAAAATCCTAAAGCACTACCTTGTCTTCAGATCCAACAAAAAAAGTACAAGTACTCCCTTCATTCTGATCTGAAGGAACAGTTGGTTGCTAATTGATAGGAAGGCATAGATAAGTATAAACTTCTGCTATCTAATTTTTTGTTGTAAATTCCTCGAGCATGAGAAATTCTGACTCGATTTTTGGCATATTGTCTCTCTCAGGCTCATACTCCTCAATTACATAGTCTAAGTCATTCTTAAAAAGAAAACATTTTTCAATATTATCAAACATGACATCCCTATCATCTTCATGAAAGAAAACAATATACATTCATTGATCTATAAATATAATTTCAAGTCTATCCTCATTTTCAAAAGTGAGGCTTCACTAACACCTTCTCGACTATGTGAACACTAGAAACCTGCATTATCTGGGCTGTAACATGACCTTTCAGGAGTCATCTATCTCTTCTTCAGATAAAGGAGATAGTACCTTTTGTTTTCTTTTGTTAAAACAATAATTGTCTTCTTTCCCTCCTAAAGTTTGACAAGGATGCTGAATATATTCATATGACATGGCAACCAAAATGTCATGTTTCTTATCAAACTCATCAATCATATGAGGGAAAACTTTAGATAGTTCTTGAAACTCAAAACTAACAATTCTATTGTTTATCACTGAATTATCCAAAGAATAGTTTTTAACTACTTGAACAAAGGTCTCATCTAGTTTTTCATGAAGGGACTGGATTACCTCCTCATGAAGGCTTTGTTCTAATGAAATGAGAACACTTGGGTCAATAACTTTGTTTTCTTCATTCAATATTATCTCAACAACAAAGCTCTCGTTCATGGGATTCAAAACAAGGTAATATTCATCATCACAATCTAAATCTAGATCTAAAATAGCCAACTTGACCTTATCACAATCGGAAATTGGAAATTGATTTTCCTGCATATTGTCTTATGCTATCAGAAGATCTGAAATAAGACCCTGTTTTCCATAATTTTCAATTGTACTAAGATATTGAACCTGCTGCAAATTTTCCTGAGCATCTTGATAAGTATCCTCTAAGCTCTCTTTAAGCTACTGAAATGGATTTTCATACAAGGCTTCCATGATCTCATCATCCATGAAGTCATCATCTTCATAAACTTTCTCAATATTTTCAATAAAACTATAAACATGTTTACAATAATTATGAACTAATATTAAGGATGGACAATATTCTTTATACCTTTCAAAGAACATGGTATGAAAATCCTTTAAACAGTAAATACAAGTAGGTGGCAGACTTTCATACCAAGAACGGGCTTCACCTTCTAGAGTGGCCATGAATATCTTCATCAAGCAGTCTTAAGGAAACTCAACCTTCAACTTGTGAGTATGCATGTGAAATCTAACCAAATGTAAAGCAACAACATTCCTATCATCATCTTTAAACATAAGCAAATTCATTTGCCAATCTACCTTAGGAATTTTATTTGGGAAACCTGGAATGTGATCTCGTCTCATGGGAGCATACCTTCTAGCAAATGAATCCATTTTGATAACAATGAATTCACCAAGAAATTCTCCAGGCTACTGGTTCTTGAACAATGGAGTTGCCATAAAAATTCTGAACCTTGGAATTTTTCGACACTGGAGTCACCAGGTGAATGATTTCAGCCTTCCTATGTTTGATCATTATCCACCATTAACAACCAGACCTAGATCTGAACTTTGATGATATTTCCTAGGGAATACGAAAATTTCACGCATTCCCCAGAATGGTTGCCAATATGTTATCACCTGGATTGAACCTCAAGCTAAAGGAAGGCAATGCCAAGGTAACCACAAACCACGCTTATCCAAGTAGCTAGCCCTACTAGTCCAAGAGAGGGCTCTCTCCATAAGGATCTTAGCCAAATTGACTAGATCTAGAAATTGATATTAGGCTAGGTATAGTAGCACAAGGTTTGATTTCATTTTGAAGGGTTTCCTAGATCAGGAGGAGCCAAAAAGTTAGGGAAAGGAAATTAGGTCAAAATTGCAGGGTGTTCGATGGCGCAAGGTAGGCGCAATGATTAGAACCTTAGGATTTGATGAATGAGGTGAAAATATGGGTGAGGAAGCTAGGAAGAGCATGGAAACCACATGGATTCTTCCTAAATGAAGAAAACACAGAGTGTGAAATGTCTACGAAAAACAAAACATAAAAGTGATGGATTTTGCCTTTCAGACTTGTATACATTCACATAAAGAGTATGAAATGGATTAAAAAATACATTTTAACATATGAAAACATAAGAAAAACAGAACTAAGCATCATACCACATGGGTCCCAAAGAAATAACTGCAATTTTTCATTAATATCCTATTGTAACTGGTACAAAAGGATGTCCATCAGAGCCTAAGCATTCCCCTAAATCTAACTCCTAAAAATCACTAGGTAAATACATAATATAGGCTTCAAACCACCCATCCTAACCTTAGGGGGTCAAATCCATGAGAAGAGGGAAAGATCCAAAAACGGCTGAACTGATAACAAGAGAATAGGGTGGTCAAAGTGACTCATCCCTAATCCAAGCAAACCGATTCATTACACCTCATGAACTTTATTTACCTAATGTATTTACCCTATTAAGTACTATAAACATGATAATTACATTTAACTCATTATTTAAATAGATAAATTCATGATTTCCCAAGGTGAAAGTGAAAACTAGGATGAAGCAGTGAAAATCTGGACAAATTGTCAAATGCGCAGCGCCAATGCCAGGTGCACCCTTCATCTTCAGGTGGAGGTTTGAGTGCCTTCTTGCTATTCCAATTGGGCCCAAAATAGCATGTTGGAAATATATTCAAGTCTATTTTCCATAACATCTTGAATTTTTGCATTTAGAGTTCATTTGCCCTGTCAAAAGTCAATTCTCCCAACACTGCTCAGCGTGCAGCGCCCAGGCCAAAAAGAGGGTAGAAAGGTCCTTTTTGAGGGTTTATGGCCCTTTTGGTCAACCAATTTTGCTCCAAAACCTTAGAAAATGCACAGGGTGCATGTACTCATCATTTTGAATCCAAAAATGTTGACCATTTCCTCATTAGAGGCCCCAAGAAAGAGCGCATCGCCCAACGTGCTGCGTGTTTAACCACCATGACTATGCTAAAAATTTTCTGAAAATCTCACTGACTTCCTTCAAGCTCAAACATGTTTCAACATGCCCAGAAATGTGTTTTTATGACTGATAAAAGGTTAGAGGCATGTAGGGATGCCTCAGTAGATATGTCAAGTCTCCTCTTCTCCTCTTCCTTGGTAAATTTGTCAATTTTATCATGAGATCTTTTGAGCTTGCTCCTTGCCACTTGGTTCGTCCGTACATAATACTTGGCCATCCTCCTTTGTATCTCAAAATATTTTTTTCTGTGTCCAAGAGGGTCTCCAAGCTTGTGTTCACCTTCTCAAGCCAAGACTCTCCGTTCTTAGCTATGTCCTTGACCAATTGCTCATTTAATGTGAGTTGCACCTCCAATTCTGCCTCCTTTTGCCTTTCAAGCTATAAGGCTCTCTTTAATCCTCTTGTTCTTAGTCTTTTTCTCTATCCCTATTCATCATCCAGCTCTCCATAATCTCCATAAGCCTCATCAAGTTGAAGTTTGACCTTCTCAGCCTCCCTCTGTTCCTTGATGTACTTGGTTTGCATCAATTCCTGCTTGACCTCTAGCTACTTGTTCTCTTGCTCATAAAAGGAGATCATATATTTGGCCCTTTTTAAACTGGTCTCAAGCTCCCTAATTTTGGCATCCTTTGCTTTCAAGGGAACCTGAGTGATCTCGTCTTTCTCCTCATCACTTGAGTTTACAAGGAGAAACTCCTTTTTAGTGTCATGTTTTTCGTGTTTTTGTTTTACCTCTACTTCCTCCACCGTTTTCTCTTTTCCTTTAACCTGTAATGTTGATGATGAAGGGAATGCCCCTCTCACTTTCCATGGGGTAAACACCTGCCTCTTTCCCCTTCTTCTGAACTAGTGTGACTCTCTTCTACCATGTTTTTAAGGTGGAAACTTGAGGGACTAATATATGGGTCAAGGTGAGTGAAATAGTAAGGGATATTGAATGAAGTATAGGCAAGGATGATTTGATAGTGACAAAGTCTATGAAGTATTGTAATTCTAATCAAATAAGTGATTTTGGAAACATACAAGAAAGGCTTTTCTAGGGTTTTAAAATTTAGGGTGCTAACTTGCTTAATTTATGGATAAAAAGAGATACTGGGCCACTTACTTATTGTATGCAGGTAATATAAGCCTTTGTAGCTTGAGCAGATCAAGAAAAGTGGTGTTTTGGCACTCCTAGGGTTTGCTAGGCTTTACTGGCCAAACGCACAACACCAAGTGCCAGTGTGCAGCATTCCTAAAAAATACACCTTCTAATGAATAGGAACATAGTTCCGTTGATATTTTCTCTAGCTCGGTTGGGCAAACGCACCCTTCATTGTACAGGCATGCAGCACTATGGTCAGGTGCGTAACAACTCTACCCAGTGCACATCATCGTGGTTAAACACACCCTCCAACATTCAGGTTGATTTTGATTGCCTTCCTGGTGTTCAAATTGATCACATGATAGCTTGTTGGAGAGGGCTCTCTCTTGGCTACATAATGGACCTATCGAACATTGAAAATGATGAAGTTTTGCCCCTTAAAAGTCAATTCTCCCAAGAGTGGTCAACAAGTGTAGGGTGAGGGTGCAAAAATGAAGTGTTCTCTTGCAAGAAACTTTTGGATGTCTTCCTCAACTCCAAATTGAGATCCTGAGAGCTCATTGGAAATATATTTCTCTCTAGTTATCAATTGACTCATCAAACAATTCATTTGTATAATCTAGCTAGAATAAAATTTGATTTTTCCAAAGTTGTTGGAGTGCAACAACTCTCTTGTAGCAACTGTATTTTTGACATTTCTCTAAAACCACGACACCTGTGTAAAATGTGAAGGAAGGTTTTCATTCTTGGCATCGTATGGACAAAATCCTCTCTCACTTCTTCCAAATAAATCGTTGTTTGGTCTAAAGCATATTTTTAAGAAAAACTAGCCCTTTGTGTGGCAAATGATTCGTCCCTTGGATTGAGTTATTGAAAAATGATGGAGACATGATGTGTATGAGTTGGAATGGCCTCATACTTTCTGAAATGACCTCCCTTATGCCTTATATACTCAGATATCTCTGATTCCGTAACCGACCCTAGCTCAATGGGTGAGGAAATTAGGGTTTAGTGCTTGTGGAAAATGATGATTTGGACACCCTTGGGAAAAGACAACTCCCTTTGGAATTCACTTAACCCTTTGAAACTTTACCATTTCATTTGACTATTTCCTTTGACAATTTGATCTTTTAATGGTCTTGAATCTTTGGAACGCTAAGTTAACAACTTGGGATGGTGAAATTATTACATTTGAAAGACATAAAATTACATAACGAAATAAGCATTTCTCTTTACAAATCTTCTTCACATGGTGAAGGGATGTTATCTCATAAACCTTTACTTTCTGGTCGTATGAAATGATATGGTACCTTGGCAACCTTAATGACCTAATGAAACCTTGAAAACCCCTAAAAGACCTAAAAAGACCTTGAAGGACTGAATTTCAAGATGACATAGTGACGTCATGAATCATGCAAATGGCATGATAAAAATAACTTTATGGATGGTGTACATTCAACAAGATATGAAACTATGCAAGAAATTAATCACATTTAGGGAAGAGTGATGTTCTCGGACTAGGACTAACATCAGTGACTAATTTCTTTGCATGACCTAGTGGAATGATAAAAAAAATTGAGTGGCACCCTTAAAATGATGTGAAAAGAGGATTTTTTATCACTGATGGCAGGATGGAAATATTGACACTAACACTACAGAAACCATTTTCCGTTTTCAAGAACATAGTAAAAGAAGAAAAATACATGCACCCAATCTTAGAAACTTATCTTCTACAAGATGTTCAAGGATTTATGGTTAAGCCACCACCCTTCCAATGAGAAGTTTTATATTACGTCCAACCTTCTCCCCCTAATCTCCTCTATTCATTCTGCACAATTTCTAAGGTAGCAGTGTCAGATTTCCCCAACCTCAGGACCCCAAGTCTAGCCCACAATCCCTCTTCTTTCTCTAGGAAAAATAATATCCTGAGGTTTTTACCACTAGATAGTTTTTGAAACAAGGAAATCCTTTCCTTTGACCCACCTCCCCCCCATCCCTTCCCTTTTCCTTTTCTTGGAAAAAGAGGAGGCATGGAGATAAATTCTCCTAAGTGATAATTGTCTAGGGGAAAGATAGTTACTGAGGCTCAACTGTGAATTCCTAAACCTCTCTTAGAGACATTGTTTAATGTATTAATTATCAAGGTTACTATTTACTATCCCAATCATCATATTAACTAATTATTAACAATTTACTTTGTCCATAATAGTAAAATGACCAATAATTACTTCAGAACTTGAGGGTGTCACATCTCACCCCCCTTGAGCGAAACATTGTCCCTATTGTTTATTCCTTCATCTATTCTTGGAACACACCGAGATATGCCTCCTGCATAAAATCCATATCATCCCAGGTTGCTTCCTCTAGACTAAAGTGCTTCCACTGGACTTTAACTTGGATGATAGTTCTCCTTCGCAATGTTACTTCTCTCTGATTGAGTATATGCAGGGGCTCTACCGAAAATTATCCTTTTGGTTCAACCTACCAAAATTGAAATAATCATAAACTTGGCATACATATATCTATGTTAATGATCGAAAGAGATTTACATCTTTATATATACTTTTAATTACTCTTTACCGGAATATCTTAACAATCTATGATGTGTTGGGGATCATAAAAATATTTTTTCAAAATGGAAACATGAAACACATTATGAACCTGAATATGAATGGGTAGAATGAGTTGGTATGACACTAGTCCTACCCTCTCTAGGATTTGGAAGGGACCACGGAATCGAGGAGCCAACTTGCCACACTTCCCCCACTTGAGGGTACTTCTTTTTGGTTTAATCTAGACATACACATGATCCCCCACATGGAATTATTGGTAGGTTCTCTTCCTATCAGCATATGCTTTATGTATGTCCTATGATACCTTCAAACTTTGCCGAATCTTACTCACTTTCTTTCCCTTTTCCTCCAGAATGTCTGGCCCCAATATCATTTTATTCTCAGGACTATTCCAATTTTCTGGAACTGTACATTTCCTCCCATAAAGTACCTCGAATGAATTCATTTTTAGTGACTAGTGATGCCCATTATTATAGGAAAACTCTACTAGGTGGAGATATTCCTTCCATTTCCCAAGTTGTTGCATGACGTACATACGAAGCACGTATTCCACCACTTGATTGACTCGTTCAATCTGGCCATCTATCTGGGGTGATAGGTAGTGCTAAAGTGGATCTAGGTGCCCAATCCTCTGAATAATTCTTTCCAAAAAGAAAAAGTAAACTTAACATCCCGGTTATATATTATGACTCAAGGAATTCCATGCAACATAAAAAGCTCTCTCATAAATACATCTACTATCTGATTGGTTTGGTAGGTGGACTTCATAGGGATAGAATGAGTTGCCATGCTTAATTTATTGACCACCAACATGATGGAGTCATTTTGTCTTTTTGATCGAGGTAGACCAGTTATGAAATCTAAAGTTATGGTATCCCACTTCCATTTAGGAATGGGCAGAGGTTGTAAACGTTTCATTGGTTATCATTCTAAGTGAGCATACCAACATTGGTTATTTGGAATTTTCTGAATATCTTGTGGAATATTGTTGAATATTGGCACTTGTATCTTTAAGCACATATCTTGTCTTAAGATTATTATTTAATCATTGTTAAGTACTCTTGTTATAAGATAATTCACACTAATTACATAAATAACATAAACAATCTTAACTCAAGAAGTGTTCACTCAATCTATCTTACATAAGCATTCTAGGATCTAGCTTGGATTAAGAATTTGCCCCCTAGCATAAGCTTTCTTGATGACTCTAGGAAAAACCTTTTCCAATTATCTTGAGGGGTTTAACTCTTCTTAGTGGTTAACAAAGTTACCTTGCAGTCGTGAGAGCCACAGTATCTATAGAACTGGAGGCAATGGGTGGGTGGCACACAAGGGGAGGCATCGCTAATCAAAGCATTACCTCCTTCCCACTAGATTCCATTTCACAACCTACTCTGAAGACTATTTCTCCATACAGTTAAAGGATAGGTTCTACTTAGACTAGGCATATAATTAAACATAACCAAGATCATTTCATCACACATAGATTCTAGGATTTTCACATCATATAGGTCAGTCGATCATTCAAGCAATGGGTGTCCATCTGGTTACTTAGAATTAATTTACATTAAGCAAGAATTGTGAATCCATAAGGGACTGGTCACATGCTTTAAATCTCATGTAATCATTAATCTTGCTAAAATTATACTGAGTAGCTAGGTCATTCATTTGTGTCTCCCATGCAATTTTGTTCCCAACATGTTTTCCTTCGCCTCATTTCCATAGGGACAATCCCCCATACCCTGTTGTTGGGAGATAACTAAAACGGAGTGGGAAGGGATCAAAGTGATGGGAATTAGATCTAACATACATCTAAAAATTTGCTTGCTATAATTTACTACCTAAATTATTGAATCAAGTCTGCAATTTTTCTTAATCATACATATAAAGATGGCTTAAAATTTGACTTTTCAATTTTTTTGAATTTCTTCTTATTTTTGGGCATCTTGGGCATCGATTTTATATCATTATCTTACTGATATGTTGATTTATTTACTACTCTAATAAGTCGTTTCAGATGTGATATATTACTAAATACATCATCATAAAGTGGGCTAAGTACATAAATTTACATTTGCTAGCCATTGGAATTTTTTATGCTTTATATGTTGGGTAAATGTTATGATCTAAATTTACTTTCTTACTGTTGTCAAAAGTCTCATAAAGCACTGAACTTTTCTAAAGTATTACTGCTGATTTGATTTCTAAGATCTAACACTTGCTTGTTTCATTCTGATTTTACAAAAAAAAATTGAATTTTTCACTAAAAGCACTCCTACACTTAAGCTCTAAATATTTGATCTTGTGATTGGTATAAGTTGCTTTTAATTCTTGAGATCTAATTGGCATCATTGTGTTTGGCATCTAATTGAGGGATTTGATGAGCCTCATCACTGGGTAATTATATGGGCCTTAATTCACCTCCTAGCTTATTCAAACCAACTTTTCTCATAACTTATTACATGTTTTTTGTTATATTTTTTTTATGAGGTGAGTTAGAGTTGGATATTATACTTTGTGGACTAATATGCATTGAATGCAGGATTAAAGGAGAAAATCAAGGAATTTTGGCAAAGACTGAGGTCAAAAGTTGAATGGGACAAGGGAGAGGGATTGTAGGAGGTAAATCCTCCTCATTTACTACTCCTCCATTTGAATATTCCTCCATTCATCACATTAGCTCAGAGTGCAAACAACCAAATCATGAGGACTAGAAGACAGTCACGCAAGTGAGATACAAAGCACAAGTTTATCTCAAGTTTCGGAGCCGAGCCTCCCTAATTTTAAGGAATGCATTGGGGACTTCAAATATATAAGTATAGAGTCGTAGGACCTTAGTAGGATTCAGATTTTTGTTATAAAACTCTAAGCTATTTTCGAGCTGCAATACTTGTGAAAGTTCTCTTGATGTAATTTGTTGGTTTGGTAATAAGAATGAGTTTTGTTTTGAGCCAGAACTGAGTTAAATAAGAGGGTTGAAGCTCTTTCGTAGGGCCCAACCCTAGCCGACAAGGCTCCTCTTTATTGTATATGTGTGTTTAGTGTAGATTCATAGCTTCATTGCTAATTTTCTTTTTAGATGCATCTCCATTACAAGTAGTGTAGACTAGATTGGTTGTTTAATAGTTTGTTTACATGTGTGCCTTATTTCAAGTAGCAGGTTAGCAAGGAGAAAAAGGATCACCACAAGTTTTTAAGCAGGTGTCTCGACCTCATTTCCTCCCTCTCGGACCATGACTTGAGGAAGGGACCCTTAAGCAGCCCCAAAAACACAAATCTCTAGTTATTTTATGAGCTTTGGAGTTTGTTGTCTTTAATTTAGTATTTGGTTGGTTTTGCAAGGTATATTTGATTTTTATATTTTTCTTCTCCATTTATGCAGTAGATCTCCCTCATGCTTCCATTCCTTTCAGCAACTTTCTTCATGCATAGTATAGGCAGTTGATTCATTAATTTTGCTTTTCTAGATCATGAAAATGTATCTTGTTGCACAACCTTTTGGGAAGACACACATGTTTTATGTAGATAAGGTGGTTCAAGAGGAGACTAAGACTTCATAGCCAATAACCACCTTCCACTTCATCCACCGTAGCCATCCCTTGTTTTCACCATCACCTTCACTAGTTTTCCATCATTTTTCAAAGAAATTATCCCAAGCACATTGAGCGCTTGAGCGAATATAGCCATCTGTTATCTTGGATATTGAATCTTGAGTGATACTAGACCTTCTCCCACACCATTCCACCCACCATACACCTTTCCTAAGCCTCCCATCACCTCCAACACCACACATTTAGCTCTCAGTTGTATCTTGTAGGTTTCATGTAATTCCTACTAGATCGTCTTGTAGGTTTCTAGTACATCTTGTAGGTTTTCCTGAAACAACCTGTTTTGAGGCCGAATTGATGGAAAACCTCTAGGAAGTCACCAAAAGCCTCCTAGGGGTCTTCCTCACCATCCAACCATTTCATAACCCTTCCAGCCATCCTCAAACATCCTTAATTCACCTGCCACATCCACAAGAACAATTAGTTTGCATACTTGATTTTGCATAGAAAGACCTTAAAAGAAAAAACATATTTAGTTTAGTCTCTTTACTTGCACATTAGTGTTGTTTGATGCTTCTTACTTCTACAACTTAGATAGCAGCATCTGTTTCATGTTGATTTAGCATTTCTGCCTAGCATAGCCTTTTAAATGGTTAAATAGGGAATGCTGTGATTTAGCATTACATGTCGACTATTGCAGTAGAGTAACTGTCTTAGAAGTAGATTTACCTTTCTTCCATCATAGAATCAAGCTTCTTCTAACTCCATAGAAGTCTATCTTGGAACCCCAGTGGTCTCTCGCCAATTGAACAGTGACAATAGGCAGGACCATCACATTTACTTGTGCATACAACACTATCACCTCCAAATTTGTACGAACCCCGGGTTGATAAGTAAAGTCAGTAGCCTAGGAGTTGCAGCATCCTTGCTGCAATATGGGTGCTCACCACTGTTTGGCCCATTTCCGGGGAGTTTTCTGAATACGATGTGATTACTACTTTATTTTCTTCTATTTCTTGTCTTCAATATTCTGCCATTAGTTTATTTCTACAAAAGTAATCTAGTTTTCTCATTTCATTCATTTCGCAATGTCTACTTTCCTTTCCATTTTGAAAGCAAGATTTCAATTCAACAAATAGCTTTTTCATTCTGTCAGTAATTTTCATTCAATCACCAATTTCAATTATGCAAGTACTTTCCAAGTTTATATATATGTATATGTATATGTATATGTATATGTATATGTACATATATATCTACATACATA